>LS488148.1:141749-151749 GCA_900490705.1 Pristionchus arcanus | reverse complement strand
ATTTTCACAAAAAATGGATTCTAGACCAATCTTGAAGTGCTGAATCCGTGTATGTATTTTGTTTATGCAAATTCGGACTTTTAATTTTTCAGTGCGATTTCAACTTTGAATTTCTCGAAAACGAAGCCGAACACCCCTCCAATTTTTTGATATGTTGTGTGTTATGGCAAGGGCTATCCAACGAGCACTCGAAATGCTCATAAAAACCATGCACGCAGAAGTTACAGGCGAAAAACCGAAAATTTATAATCGAGGGAAACTCTTCATTCCACCCCGCTCACTCAGCCCGCGCGGTCAGGAATGAACGATTAGAATGAGATGAATGGTCAAAAATCAACAAGGTTTATATTTATTACTCAAAAATCTCGTCATACACTTGGTCAACAATTGCCATCATAAATTCCTCTTCGTCTAACTTCTCCACAATTTCTTCCTCCTCCTGTTCATCTTCTCCATCCGGAATAGGAATCAGTTCAAATTCTCCACAAGGCTCATCATCTTCCATTACTACTTCATCCTTTCCATCGTTATCAACCTCGTCAATTCCTCGCTTCGTTCCTCGCATTGAAGTACTTTTCTTGGGAATAACAGCCTTCTTCGGGCGCCCACGACCTTTCGAGGGAGTAGAATTTGCTGGAAAAAATGCTTTGTAAATTAAAAGATTCAAAATAATTGTACTATAACTTACGGCGAAGACGTTTGTTTTCCCAATTTCCAAAAGTTGAAGTAAGAGATTTCTCCGAGGGGCAAATTGCGAGAGGGAATCGATAATATCCAATCTTAGGATCCATAGTTGATTTGATTAACTCGGAGCATTCTGAAGGACTCGCGCGCTTCCCTTCATTTCTATGATCGAGAAAGAATTTCTCAGCCATTTGCTGAACTCGAGAGTCCATCCTTGGGGCACGACCATCCTTCATAGCCCATCCTCGTACATCTTAAAAGGTTGGCTAAGTACAATTAAAAAAAGTTCACTACGTACGAGTAGGAGCATCACATCTCTTCGTTATTATCTCACTCTGATCAACGGCCAATTTGGCGCACTCCTCCGTTTCAATAGACTTGGCGAATTCCCTGATCTTATTTAACCTTGTTCATTGTCGAAATTCCCCTCGGCCGCCCTTCTGGATGATAACTAGCTGGCAGAGAGCAGCGAATTCCTGCATTCCCTCGTTGCAAGTGCTTGGAGAATGTCCAGCGTGAGAATAATGAATTCAAATGTTCAGTGCAGATGACTCTCGACAGCGCCTCCTCCTGTGAAATTATTGTAGATCACATTACAGTAATCACTCCAATCTGAGACCTTGTCAAATTCGAGCTCCCCATTAGCTCGATACAGAATCAACTCAAGAGGGCTTTCGAAATCGCATAGATTTTGACGACCTTTGTAATTATGGAACACTTCGTGCAATGCCTTCCTCCTGTAATTCGACAACATAAGAAAAAATAAAAGGGATACTCACTCAGTGCCACAAGTAATCTGAGTGAGATCAAAAGAGCCTTGACGAGGAGCGTATTCATTTTCTTGACGTCGATTAATTCCAAACCAGCAAGGGTCGTGATTGTGAGGAGGGTCGGCCTGAAACAAGTTCTGCATCAATTCGGAGTAAATACGTGAAGTAGATCCAGACCATAGCAGAGCACCAGAGCAGAAGAGAGAACACAGGGGAAATAAACAGACGAATGTGAAAAACCAGGGCAGGGAGCTCCTTATATAGTAGTTCTGGGGGATGCAAAGAGATCGATGGAATATTGAAAGAAGCGTTATGTGAGGATCGTCATTGAAATCAGGCTAAGCCTGTAGAAAACTTTCGATTCTCACGGCGTCATTCGCCTCGAATCACTTCACTCTTCTCCGCGCCGTCTCATTCCTGACCGCGCGGGCTGAGTGAGCGGGGTGGAATGAAGAGTTTCCCTCGATTATAAATTTTCGGTTTTTCGCCTGTAACTTCTGCGTGCATGGTTTTTATGAGCATTTCGAGTGCTCGTTGGATAGCCCTTGCCATAACACACAACATATCAAAAAATTGGAGGGGTGTTCGGCTTCGTTTTCGAGAAATTCAAAGTTGAAATTGCACTGAAAAATTAAAAGTTCGAATTTGCATAAACAAAATACATACACGGATTCAGCACCTCAAGATTGGTCTAGAGTCCAATTTTTGTGAAAATCGGACAACTCTCCGTTGAGAAACAACCGTCAAAATGAAAAAGTAGTCAAACTTTGGGATCATGTAATTATGCAAATTAGGTAATTAAAAACATCGCATGTACAGAAATCGATGTAGGGCACCTAGACCTACCATAAAATATCAAAAACCCCAATGGTCATTTTTTGCTGTACCGAGGGAGGTGCGATTCTTAGGCGAACGCACTGGTATGACTAGAAACGACAATTCTTAGCTATTATATTATGGCAATCGTTGCCAGAAGGCATTGGGTGAGTGTGGCGAATAAAACTTTTATCGTAAGAAATTACAATCATTGAGCGCTTCCACTAGGCGCTGATGCTATTGGCCTTTTCAGTATCCTCCTTGTACCCATTGTCATACAGCTCGTACATTATCATCGTAAACGTTGACTGCCTACAGATGGGGCAGTCAACGTAGGCGCTGCGAGTATTTACGACGAGTTGAGTAGCGCATGCTGAGCAGCAGATATGCCCGCAGTCGACGAAGGCTGAGCGAGCGAAGGGAACCTTAATAGGAAATTAATAATCATTTTTTTATTATAGTTAATGCAGGCAAAATATTATCGAATTACTTTTTTTTAGCTCATGATATTGTGCATTTAAAACGAAATGTGCTGTTTAGTGAGCTATCGATTCACTGGGTACTTACCTCAAAGCAAATCGGGCACTTCCTGGACTCGCCCTCAAAAAGAGGCACAGAATCCGCCGGGTCGGTGACACAGCCAACGCAGAATATGAGCTGGCTCTCGAGGCAGAGCGCGCGCTTGGCGGGCGATTGACACTGGCACTTCGGGCAGGCCCGCGAGAATGTCTGGCCCCAGGCGAGGCTGAAAACAATTAAGGATTCACAATTAGTTTAGAATTTGTGGTGTTGATAGCAACGAACCTTCGCTCCGATGTTTCTCGCAGCTTCTCAACAAAAGCACGATAAGGGTCAGTGCAGTCCTCCCTGAAAAAGACGTGAACGGCTCTTGCATTTGTCGAATTTATCTCATGCGTAGAGTTCGTACTATCCTGGTGAAGAGAGGCCACAAGGAATGAAGAGAGCGAATCTTCTTACCTGCGAGCGTCAAGCCACCATTCGTCAAGTTCATGATGGCTTGGAGGCATGACTTCCTCCTCCTCATTGCTATTGTGCTTGGCATTATCGGGAACCACCAACGCGGAAGACTGTTTAGTGGGCATTTCGATGAAAGCGTGACTATTACAAATGACAACGATGTTTTTCTTACTGGGGCACAGGCACTGAGCAAAGCCGGAGGGTTCCGGAGTGAGCATGGAGCCTTCCGATCATGGTTTGCGAAGTCTGATGGATTGGGAAATCATAAAATGATCCAGAGGGCAAACGAGGGAAAAATTATACAAAAAATTCAACCCGAAATTTAATTTTTGGAACCCAAAAATTCCATTTTTTTATCATTCCAGACGCTCTTCTACACAGTAATACATCTTTTTTTTTAAATAACTTTAACTGGAAATTGAGTACGATCGCACTATAATATAGGAGGCCGTTTGCGAGAGAATCGAACAAGAGTTGGCACAGCTCAAAAATCACTATTTCCTGAAATAGTGTACTCTGGGGTACTCGAAGGTGCTGAAGATGATGTGCATATTCATTTTTCATTTTGACTCACCGTTGGCTCCAGATGACGTGCCGTAGGGCGTTTACATCGAGTGAAAAATGTCGAGGAAGACTATGCTAGATCGGACCGGAATTCTGTAAGGATTCCAAAAATATTTTTCTCTTATTTTTCTTGCGTGCACCTAAGGTTTTATGGTAATTATAGTGAATCGCCTTGTAAGTAAATTCTGCCATCTTTCCCCTTGTTTTCTTCTCTTGATCTACCTCGAGTCTCTCCTTCCGATTGATCGAGTCCATCCTCCATACTCGGCCCGTCCGTTCTGAGAGAGATAAGGGGAAAGGAAGAGAGTTCAGAGATGGGAAGGGATGAGGCAAGCGATCAATCGGAAGGAGAGTCTCGAGGTAGATCAAGAGCATCAAACAAGGGGAAAGATGGCAAAATTTACTTACAAGGCGATTCACTATAATTGGCATAAAACGTTAGGTGCACGCAGGAAAAATAAGAGAAAAATATTTTTGGAATCCTTACAGAATTCCGGTCCGATCTAGCATAGTCTTCCTCGACATTTTTCACTCGATGTAAACGCCCTACGGCACGTCATCTGGAGCCAACGTTGAGTCAAAATGAAAAATGAATATGCACATCATCTTCAGCACCTTCGAGTACCCCAGAGTACACTATTTCAGGAAATAGTGATTTTTGAGCTGTGCCAAACCCCCTCGGATTTGTCCGACTCTTACGCGATCGGCCTCATAGGAAAGAATAAGACAAAAATATTTATTTAACAAATTTCGAATTAAACAATTTCATTGCAGACGCAAGACACTCTTCTACACGGTCGTGCTCATCATCCCGACTGTGCTGATGGCCTTTCTATCGATGGCTGTGTTCTTCCTTCCGACTGATTCGGGTTAGTCTATCACGATTTATAGAATGTTTGTCTGGGGTTGGGGGAATAAATATCTTTATTTATTTAGATTTTTTCCTAACGACACGCGATCGAAGTCTCGATTCATCACAATTTATCCGAGCGTTATATATTTTACCTATGAAACATATAATAATTTTGCTCAATTTTCAATAAAATAGTTCTGTTAAATGTATTGCCAAAAATGATATCTATTGAATCATATTTCACTACTTTTGAAGCGTAATATCTATTTAATCACTTCCCAAAAGCCACGCAAAAGCAACTTGTATCGCCTGAGTCGATCCATTCCCTCCAAGGCTTGTTTCTAACTATAATATGTTTTTCCATTTTCAGGAGAAAAGATCACCCTCACCATCTCCGTTCTGCTCTCCATCGTCGTCTTTCTGCTGCTGGTGTCCAAGATTCTGCCGCCAACGTCGAGCACGATTCCGTTGATGGCAAAGTATGTCTTTTTTTTGCGTTTTTCTACCTGAAATTTCGAAAAATAATGGTAAAAATGGTATGAAAAGTTGAGAAATTTGTGGAAAAAGTGAGGAAAATTAGTGAGAAATCGTGCCGCCGACTTCGTTGACGATTCCGTTGATGGCGAAATGAGCTCATTTTATGAAATTTTTGACAGAAGCTTGAGTGCTTATTGTTAAAATGATAAAAAATTGGAGAAAGGTGGTGAACTTGTCTCGCTATTGATGGTCATGTTCTTTCTGAAACTATTTATCAACACTTCGAATGAGTTTCACCGTCACGTCTTAGTTTTCAAAGTTTTATCCTGTAATACCATGCGCGCATCAGTCTCAAAAAAGAGCAAATCATAAAAAATATTTAAAATATTACAGGTACCTCCTGCTCACCTTTGTACTCAACGTCATCACGATTCTCGTCACGGTGATCATCATCAACGTATATTTTAGGAGGTGAGCATTTTTTCTTCCAGTTTCAGATTGAAAAAAAAGAAGATTTTTATGGATTTTTTTCAAAATTTATGTTTCACAAAAAAATGCATGCAAGATACTGCAAATTGAACAAATGAAATTGTTTGCAGTCCAACGACACACCGGATGCCAAACTGGGTCAGGGTGATCTTCCTGCAGGTTTGTTTCAATTTTCTTACTAGGGCTGCACAGTGAGCACACCCCTACCATTTCTAGTCAGTAAACCTGTCTTTCGCAATCAGGTGCATGTGATTTTTAGCTGGAAAGGTGCTTTAAAATAAGGCAATTTTTTTTCTTTAAAATAAAAAATAAAAAATTTCAGTTCATGCCCAAATTCCTCTGCATGCGACGTCCGAAAGCGACGGAGAAGCGGAAGAGCAATCTGAAGAATGTCAAGGCAATCATTGTTTGTATTTTAGCGTCTTCATAGGTCGTCTTTAAACAAATAAATACCACCCCATAGCTTTTATCATTCCCAACACCCTAACAGTCGGTCTTACCATTAGTTAAAACCGCTTTCACATGACTGTAAAATCGTTCGATCCAAATATCCAAATAAAGCAGAAACCCATTGCAGAAAATGACCGCCCTGCCAGGCCTCGGCAACTTCTCCAGCAGTCCCGCACCGCATCATCCACTGTGCCCCTCTGCAGAGGAGAAAACTTTGTTGTGAGTATTTGGTTGCTCCAAAAATGGTGGTCTCAACGGGGATTGATGCGCGGCGTGACACAGTAGCTTCGCCCCCCCCCCTGAGCAAACGTGTACAAGGGGGCTCATTATAATGTCATTTCGTTATTTTGGGATTTTTCCTATGTTGTGATCATGAAAATGTAATGCATGTAAACCAAGTCTAAAATGAATCATTCAGAGACGCCAATAAACTCTCACCGTTCGCCAATCCGAAAGACCCGAGCGTCTCCATGTATTATCCGCTGTCAGCACAGGTAAATATCTGAAAACTGCATTATCTTTTGAAAGTGCGTTTTCACCTATTTGTGACATTATGACAGGAGCTCTAAAAAGAAAATAATTTCGCAAAAAATAATATTCCAGGCAATTGATGCAATCGACGCGATCGAGTACATCACCGAGTACATTAGGAAGGATGAGGAGCTGAAAATGGTACTTTCTCATCTTAATCATGGTATAAGATTATTAAAATATCAAAGAAAATATCAGAGAAGAGCCATGAATCAATGGTTTCTTACCCTCGACGTTCTTTTTTTTCGCCTATCAGCCATCACTTCTCGATCAATAACATTCCAAAATAAAGATTTTAGGGTACCACTGAAACTCATTTCATATTTTCCAGTTCCGCGATGACTGGAAGTACGTAGCCATGATCCTTGATCGTCTCCTCCTCTACGTCTTCTTCGGTATCACACTGGGAGGCACGATCGGGATTCTGGCGTCGTCGCCCTATGTGTTCAGCAGTGAGTTTATTAATGTTCTCGAAAAACACTAATTATATTTAATTAATTACTAATTTCGTGGCTAATTCTGAGTTGAATAATATCGGAGCAAATGATCATGCTAATTACTGGAGTCATGGATAAAAGCATAATTTTGTGGCTAATTTTGAGTTGAATAATATCGGAGAACTTGATAAATGATGACGATTCGAGGAAAAGAGCCCATACTAAGAATAACACCGGAGAATGAGGCTTTTTATCAGTTTTTAATCTGCTGATTTGCACTAAATATTCAGGCGAGGATGAAAACCGCGTACTCAAGGGACTCGTGGACAAATTGTCCAGTTTCAACAAAGAGATGGGTCGAGCGTAAACTACGAATTTTATGTTCAATCACAACAACGCTTTATCCATGCTACCGTGCTCATCAATTCGGCTCTGTACGGATAGGGTGGCCCTTTCAGAATTAGGTGCCCCTTTCAGAATAAGGTGGCCCTTTCAGATTAAGGTGGCCCTTTCAGAATAAGGTGGCCCTTTGAATAACCCGATGCCAAAAATTCAGTCTTATCATCATTATGTAATACATCACTGCACAAGTCAAAATATAATAATTTTTCAAGTATTGCATTTGATGACGCAATACTGTTCAATTCCATACCCTAGCTACGTATCTCTCCTCAGAATAAGGGGAAAAGGCTAGCTGAGGTACCAATCGAGAGCTCATGACTTCGGAAATTAGTATTTAGTACCGCTGGTGTCCGCCCACAAGTTGAAATCAAGTAGAAATGTGATTCCAAGTTGGAATCAAGTACAGTACCCCTGAGCCATTTCCACAAGTTGGAATCAAGCACTGTTTCCTACCCGTCGCGTCCAGCACACACCTAGCCAATAAGGTCCCTTTTTTCAGCTTTGTTCTGGCTGCCTTCGGGCACGTGTGCGATCGATTGCCTACGATCCCCAGTTTTTGAAAGTATTTTGAATGTGACCACCCCCACATGGTCGTGCGGGGACTTTGGTTACTGTATGGGGAAACCCGTGCTCTCTATCAATCAATAATTGAAAACGCTACCGTATCCTGACAAATTTCAAAAGATCCCACAAGTTGGAATCAAGCACTTCCTACAAGTTGCCATCAAGCTTAGAGCCAACTTGTGGGAATTGATGATTCCAACTTGTTGGCGGACATCAGAGACGGTAGCGGATGCGCCTGAAGAGAGTTACTGGGGCACGATATTGAAAAGCATGACGTCTTAAAGTGCAATGTTTGTAAAATGAATATTTTTGACTTGTGCAATGATGTGTTGCTAATGATGATGGAAATGAGCTTATATCTGGATATTCAAAACCTGAAAGGGCCACCTTATTCTGAAAGGGCCACCTTAATCTGAAAGGGCCACCTTCACCTGAAAGGGCCACCTTAATCTGAAAGGGCCACCTTCACCTGAAAGGGCCACCTTAATCTGAAAGGGCCACCTTATCCGTACAGAGCCATCAATTCGTTACGGTTTCTAATACTTGCATTATGTTTATTCGTCCATGATCTATTACGGTTTCCACTAATCGATTGCTTTTTTTCCATATTATTTTCATGCTTTAGGCGTCCGTTGTTGCTATCATGTGCCGTTCATTGCTGACTTCTTTCATCGACACCTTAGTGCATATTACGCGAACTCTCAACGGGTTGTATCTCCGAGATAAAATACAGTTTTCGTGATAATTAATCTCGTGGCTATATATTTTGCTGCCATTGCCTCACTCATACGCTCTAATTCATAGCAGACAGCTTTTACATTTCGTAAGGATACAAATTTTAAATGAAAACCACAAAAATATTGCAGAGTCGAATGAAATGGAGGTGCTCACACGCCTTAAAGCGGAGTTTGATAAGCTGCAGAAGGGAATGCCCGATAAGGAAGATTTTTTATAACAGAACTTTTTTTGGCCCTATTATTGAATATTTCCTTATTCAAAATATCTTGGATGTTGTGCTTTCTTCTTTTTTGATGACCGACTGTGATTGATTATTTGTGATTGATGTCGGAGAATCGATGAAAAATTTATTTTGATACCCAGCAAGAAATGCAGATACATAAATCAATTTGCGTATGCCCGATGGCAAACTGTGATAGATAATTATTACAATTATTTCCGTCCAGTTGAGAAGGTTAGACGCTGTCGCTGCTCAAAGAAGGACTTTTGGGCAAATCTGCGAATGAAAATCATTAGTGTAATTATTAACTTTGAATATTTAGATTTGTTTTCGTAATCCCAATCCATCCGGATATCATCCGACCAAGTAACTAGAAATGTTTATGAGACCTTTCACGAGAAAGCGTACCTACCCTACGGATGACTTTTCTGCAACCCATCCCAATATTTTTTTGGTGATGTCCCCATACCAAGTACTGATATTTGGCCCAATATGAAGGGTTCTCGTGCACTCTCCGAAAAGTTACAGACCACGGCCAAAAAAATCCGAATTTTTCAAAGAAATTATTTATTCGTTTTAAAAACTTAATCCGGGGTATTTTTGGATGGAGATTCCAAAAAAATCATTTTGGAAGGTATACGACACCGTTAAAAAGTCAAAAATCATTTTTATCGTCGAATTTCATTTTTCCTGGAAAATTTTTTCCCACGTTACATTGGGTTCTTTACAGATTCGAAATCTCCGTGAAAAACTGTATTTGTAAAAAAAATTTCAGCTCGATCGATACATGGCGCCGGCTTTTATAGAAGTCCGTCGGAAGCGCACTTGCCGTTTTTTCACTAAATGGCCCATACGAAGAGGGCTCCCAATATTTGGCCGACACTTTTTTATGCCTCTAATGGTGTTTTTCTGTCATTATGAACCTATTTACGATTTTTCAAAAACATTTCGACCTGATTTGCCGACATGACTCACCTCGACTTTTTTCACATAAGGGTCCCCCCTTATGTGAAAAATCATGTTGGGG
>LS488148.1:126618-137251 GCA_900490705.1 Pristionchus arcanus | reverse complement strand
AATCTATAAGAAGCTTCTTCCTACCCCGTTCTTCTCACAGTCCACACTACACCGTGAATTCCACCAAGAGAGAACGGCCCAGGAAACGACATTATTTCTTCGTTTTTCTCGACAAATGTTATTTGTTCCTTGTTGAAACGAATAGATGTGTTGGTTATCATCGTACTCTTGTTCACATTACATTATTATACAGGGTCGCAATCTGAACAGTGCCACTAGAAAGAGCTAACCAAAACGATTCATAACGCCATTAATAAAATAATAAGAATGGTTCTCACCGTGATGCCGGTTTCCAGCATTAAAAATCAAACACTATTCGCAACGCACCTTTTTAGAGGATTCTTTGCCGCAGTGCAGAGAGTCGAACTCATACTTGCGGAGACATCCGAAGAGACTTTGCAACTCTTGGGTACAAGAGTTAGCTGAAAAGTGAAAGATAAACATGAGAACACGGCCTACATGGACAAATATAAACTTCAGGAACCCAGTATAAAACGGAAAAAGAGAGAGAAAAACTCACCCGCAGCTTTACTCTTCTTCTGGTTGATTTTATCTTTCCCATACAGCGGGGGCACTTCCGAGAAGATTTCTATTCTTGGGTAGCATCTGAAGTGAAATATGATTAGTAGAACGAAATTATGTATTAATCGAGTAAATTATATAACAGCGAACCCTATATATCATCACAAATAGCTAAAAAGACAAGCACTAAATTTGGAGAAGCGACTTTATTGCCGTTGGAGCGATGTACCCGTTGTAACAACAAGTGCATCACTCCAACGGTATGCAATCTGGTTCTCCTCGGTATGTACTATCTTTTGAACACAAAATTGCAATAAAAATTAACAGACAAAAGGGTAAAAAAGAATCAACAACAGAGCAAATAGCTAGAAAAGGAAAAGTCGCCCAAAATTTTGGGCCCGGTTTGCTGCGAAAAAGTCGCTAAAAGCCGCACTAAATCCAGAAACTTTTTTTCAACTTTAAACTCAATTTATAGATTAATTTTTAATTTTTATATTTTTCTAAAGTGATTTCACGAATATTACGACGATTGGCCGTCGAACGGGCACAAACACGATATATTTAATCGCACTTTGTGCGCATTTTGAACGTTGTAACAAGAAATACCAAACAATACCAAATGTTTGTTACACGCGTCGAAATTTGTGTTTCTTACGATACACCATAATTCATAACTGTCTTCAAAAAAATCGCAAAAATATGCGGTTTTTTTCAAAATTCTTAGAATTTTGAGCTCTATCTTGTCAAAAATCGCTAGTGAGAATAAGAGAAAAAAATATTTGGCTGCAGACTCTCTTTAAACGTTACTTACCTCGGTTCTATTCGTGCCCAACTCCACAATCGTTCCCTTCTCCGTTATGCATCCAACAAACTTCACGCATCCTCCAGTGCAGCGGAACCGGAACATGTCCCGGTGCTCCTCGCGGTCCTTGGTGTCCTGAAATTCGTAATGTTAACCTAATTATCGGCACAAAAAACGATTCTCCATCCATACTAAGTGGGTAGAGCCAGTAGTCTCAAAAAAAGGAAATTACACTCACGAATTCGTATCCTTCCGAATCCGCAGGACAGTCAGTTATGGTGCATTTTTCTATGTTGGCAGTATTCGGTGTAGGCGTGGTCGTCTTTGGCTTCTTGGGTCTTCTTTTTGTGGTCTTTGGTTTGGAAGTAGAAGTCGGTTCAGCAGTGGTAGTGGTAGGCTCGGTTGTGGTAGTAGGTTCAGCAGTGGTGGTAGTGATTTCAACTGTGGTAGTCGGGTCAGCAGTGTTCGAATTGGGCTTAGAACTTGTAGTGGCGGGCTCGGTTGTGGTAGTGATGGGTTCCTCAGTGGTAGGCCCCGGTGTGGTAGTGGTAGTCGATGGTTCCTTTGTCGTCGTCGTCTTCTTGATCGTGGTAGTGGTTATCTCTTCCGTGGTAGCCTCCTGTTCGGTAGTGGTAGTCATTGATTCAGTCGTCAAGCGAGGCTGGCGTGTTAGTTTGCCGCAGAGCTGCAACATGCTTGATGAAAGTGATTTTCGAAAATGTAATAGCGATGACACTTCAGCGTGCACTTCTCCTCCTATGCATACTCTTACGTTTCTCTAATCATCATGAAGGCTGTAAAATCGTATATTTATTCCACGTGGCCTCTCATCGAACAGAGTACACGAGTACTGACGCTTCAAACCGACATTCACTACATTCCGATTATAGTATTGAGAAAGTATTAAAATGAGGAAACTTCCTGACAGCCCTATTCACCCCTTCGACGTAAAGTGCAAGCAGGTACTCTCGTTTTTTCCATCTAAAGTGGGCGGAGCTTACTGTCTCTAATTTCGAAATAACACCCCTTCACCACTCACCCCCTGTGACGTAAAGTGCACTCCAGTTTCCTCGGACGTCCTCACCGACAAGCACGTGGCGGCCACGTCACAACGCTCGTCGAAGTACTGTAATCTTTTTTATTTTATTTTCAAATTCTACATCGACGGACATCCGTTTCAGGAACAATCTCGCAACATTCCTTGTACATTTGCAAACAAACGGAAATAAATGAATGCAATTGTAAATAGTTCAGTTTGTTTCCCCTAATGAAAGAGCAGACTGTAGTGGTATTAGAGAATTCATTGGTATTACAGACTGAGGGGTTTATTATACAAAAATTCTTGCCTCAGTAACGTTAACTCCGTCGCCAATCAGCGTTCCCAGGACGGTGATGCACCCGAGGAAGATGCCACAGCCATTCTCGCATTTGTACTGGAACGTTTCGCGATCCGACTCTCCTAGTTCTTTCTGAAGAAGTAACAATTTGTTTAGCTTCCACTATTTTTGGCTGGAAATAACTGAATAAGGAACGCAACACATGAGTGAGTATTACCCATTCATCTCCCTCTTCCTTCCCTTCCGGGCATTCTTCATGCCAGCACGAGTCTTCGGAGTCGTCGGATTGCTGAAATATAATACAATGAAAAATTAAATTATAATTAATTTTAAAAATTCAAAACCGTACCGTATGAACAAAAGCTGCAAATGAAAACAGGAGAAGGATGATGGTCCGCATGATGGATGGAAGAATGCAAGAAACGGTCGCTTTTATGTCAAGTGGATTGGAAACGAAGGGGTTAGTGTCATTGAATTGCAATTGCGAATAGGAAAGAAGCAACGGAGATCTTTCGTTATGTAGAACAAACCGCATCGATCGATATTTCGAAATTATGAAGCGATGAAAGGATGAAACTGATCAAATTTTGTTGTAATTTAATAGAAGATTGGCTGTCTATTAGCCGATTGTTATGCTCTAATTTCCTTTTAAGGATCACATAATCTCTTTAAAAAGAGTGTCAAAATACTGACTGAACTTGCATAGGGGCGTTTGCTCACTTCAACGTGTATAGTCGATAGTAATTCTGATAACGGTCGATACTTCGAGTTGCGCATATAACTGATTTTCGAGGGCAAAATCGTGAACAATGTCGATGCTGAACGCTGTTTCTGAAATCACGTTTTGTCCTGCTCTTATTCCCATTTTGTTTGTCAAAATACGATAACCGCTGTCGATTCGAGAAGGAACAACATTAATGGGGGATAGGAATATATTCTAACGCAGAATTGAACTACATCGATCTGACTGATTAATTATTTACATTCAGTCGTAGGGTAGCCGATCGTGCAAACGTCTTTTGTACCAAAATACATCTTGTTATATTAACATTTTTTATTCACTTTGACTGGCCATCACAAAACTGGTAGCCAGCCGTATCCCGAAGCAAATATGACGTGATTTTATTTATTTCTCTGGATGAAGAGCGTTGCCTCTCCGTCAGCGACGCACTCGTACTTGACGCTTCTCTGAAAATGTATTTTTTTCAAAATCTATTTTTCAAAAATTCGAAATTTTGCTTTTCCTTTCAAATAAGTGGAGGTTTGAAACGGGCTGATATTTCGAAGACTAAGTCACCTTTCCATCCTTCTCAACGTAGCTATCACCCCGCTTGATCTGGTGCCCGAGCGGAGTGATGCAGGCGATTTTCTGAATTATATTTCACGCGTAGGAATATTTTTTGGGTAACTAAATCATCTTGTTTGGGGTTAAAAAAACCCTTGGATTAAAAAAACCCACCTTGATGCAGATCTTGCCCTCTCCATCCGTAGTGCAGAAGTTGACGAAGTCGTCTTCGATCTGAATATAATTTCAGATTTTGGCTTCAAATTGTGAAATTGAGGCGAAAAAAGGAGAAAACGAACCCAAGTCACTCCAACTTTCTTGCCGTTCTGGCAGTAGAGAGGGCCTCGCGTGGGTCTGTCAGTGAACGGTGCTTCGGTCTCGCGAGCAGGAGTGGAGGCAGTCGGGCAGACCTGACATTACCATACATATCAATTGTGGATACACAGTAATTCTTGTCATTATCAGGGATACTGGGTGGGCTTCTTAGTAATGCCGGGGTAGGGACAAGAGAGGGAAGCGTCTCAATTGATGATAAAAGATCTGTCGTCTCTGTTCCCTCTCTTGTCCCTACCCCGGCATTACTAAAAAGCCCGCCCAGTATACCATACATATGTGCCACACTTTGCAATGATGAACGTGCTTGTACGTCAAGGAATTTGTTTTTTTTTTGGATGAAATGACTCCCATACCAGATCTCCATCGACAATCGTTGTGTTCTTGCCAAAGTCCAAGCAGTAAGTAATGCGTGTGCAGCCGCCCGTGTAGGTCTAAATATATTCGACTTCAGTAAAACAACACTACTTTAAACCAGTGACATTGCCTATATAATAAGAGGCGGATTTTAGCAGCAAATTCGAATAATATTTTTACCTCAGTTAAGTTCTGGCCCTTCTCAATTTGGGTTCCGAGCTTGGCCGACAGGCAACCGACAATCTTCACACAGTGGCCTGATATAATCGTGAGATTAATTTCCATTCCTCCCTTTGATGAACGGTCTAGGAGCCGTTCCCCTTCCATCCTCCCCGGGAAAAGAGTGCTTGCTAACCAGCACATGAGTTTGCTGGGTATTTCAAACGCACGAAATAATATAATAAAGTTAAGAAACTATCCCGATGTGGTAGACTACAGAACAGAAATTTTACCTTGCCCCTCAACGACCTCGCACTTTTTAACGAAGCGGCCTTCTTCCTGGAAAAGTTCGTTTAGCGACCTTATTATAACTGTCCTTGTCGTAACCATGGGAGAGATTCTTTTACATTAGAAGCATGTACATAACTTTTTTTCCGTATATATTTTGAGTCTGTTTTCATTGAGATGGTATACTCACCCACACTTCTCCTTCCTTTTTGCCTCCCGGACACCTATCCGACCCCGGCTTCTCCGTGAAGGTGTGAGTGGTGGGTTTATCCGTGGGCTTATTCGTAGGTTTGTCAGTCACGGGCGTGTCTCCTTTAGGAGATGAGGGCTTCTCAGTGGGTGGTCCCCGAGTGATGACGGTATTGCCGTTGCATCTCTGAACAACATGAGTGTTACGCACAGACGAAGATCTTCAACTTGACGTGTATAGATACTTTGTGTTGATTTTGTATCTTGGATGTTTTCATATTTTTTGATGTTATCTCTAGTCTGATATTATGATATTCTTAAATCCGAATAATCTCCCGAACTCACATCATCCCAGTGGTACCGAGTAGTGTTCGTGCTAACCGCAATGCACGCAGTGAGCAGGTCGCAATTGGGTTTCCAGTACTGAAACGAACTTAATTAATTTCTGATAGTTATATGCCAAAAAAAAACTATTCGTACTACAAAGTCGAGTTGGTTAGCGGTCACTCAATGTACCAAAACTTTTCCAATACAAATCCTCACCTCGGTGTGATTCTTGCCCCTCGGCACGAACGTTCCCGCCTTAGAGATACATCCAATGACAAGGATACAACCATCGACACACTTCTTGCGGAACTCCATGCCGGCGGCGTTCTTCTCGTTCTGAAGTTATTACACTTTCAAAAGTCTTCACTTCGTGTCCTGCCAATCTCCCTAAAAATTTCAAAATTCCATCGATAAGTGGAAAAAAATTAAGCGAGAACTATTGCAAGAAGAAATGGTGTGCAAGATCAGAAAACTCATGGCACTCACCCACTCCTCGCCGTTCTTCTTGCCATTATCACATGAGAGCGGGGCATCGGTAATGGGCTTGATGGTGAAGATAGGCTCGTCAGTGGGTTTGCCAGTCGGTTTGGTAGGTCTCTCAGTTGATTTGGTGGGCTTGTCTGTCAGCGTGGTAGGCTTGGTTGGCCTCTCAGTGGACTTTGTAGGCTTATCAGTGGGTTTCTCGGTGGTAGGCTTGGTAGGCTTGTCCGTGGGTTTCTCAGTAGATTTGGTCGGTTTCTCGGTCTTCTCGGTAGGCTTGGTGGGCTTTTCCGTGGGTCTTTCAGTTGATTTGGTAGCCTTATCGGTGGGCCTGTCAGTCAGCTTGGTAGGCTTGTCCGTGAATCTGTCAGTGGGATTGGCAGGTTTTTCCGTAGTCTTCTCGGTAGGCTTGGCTGGCTTTTCAGTTGTCCTCAAATGGGGAAAATAATTAAAAGCTGAGAGGGCGTCAGAACAACAATCTTTTTTCTCAATTCTTCTATACTCAGGTCTTGAGAATGAGAACGATTTATTGATTAGCAATAAATACGTGATAAATAGTAATGCGATTTTTAAAGAACCCTACTTTCCGGTAGTGCGAGGGATGAGTGTCTTCGTGCGACAGATCTATAATTATCATTTATTTGTAAAAGAAATGAGGGAATCGAAGAATAACAAATATTGGAAATTACCCGATTGTCCTGTATTCTTGTGCTAGTCTTGTCAGTCGCAAGGCAAGCCGTAATCACATCGCAATCTTCATCCCAGATCTGAATTTTTTTAATGGGAGGCTGCCAAAAAATTCCTGGTACCTCAGTATGATTCTCTCCTCGCTTGATGAAAGTTCCCTTCTGCGAGTAGCATCCAATGATAACAATACATCCATTCTCACATCTCTTGCGGAACCCATGACTTCCCCCACTGGTCTTCTCAACCTGAATCAACATATTTTTGATGACAATTTTGATCGATTTTGTTGATCACTCACCCACTCCTCTCCCTCTCTCTTTCCCTTAGGGCACTCGATTGGCGGAAGCGTGATGGGAGTGATGGGGACTTGGATCTTGGTAGGTGGATTCGTAGGATTGGCCGGTTTTTCGGTAGTCTTCTCGGCTGGTTTCTCCGTGACTTTAGTAGGCTTGCCCGTGCCGGGCGAAGAGAGCGGCTTGCGAGTGCGGGTGCAGTCCTGAACGTTAGGTTACAATTAAAATTACAACTATTTTATTCACCGAAGTATGTAAAGGCGCTAGAAGCCTTCGAGACCCAACACGAATTAAAAAGATTCAATGTCAGAAGTGTGACGATTATACGGTTAAGAAAGTATAATGAGTAGCCAACCGCTTTAAGCATAAAATTAAGGTTAGGAAAAGCAGATTACGTAGTTAGACTCGTATTCGGTCGTCAGTCCTTTCTCTCCGGTGATCTTGCATTGCTGGATGATGTTGCACTGCTCGTCCCAGTACTGGAATTATTGACTTTTTTACTTATCCGAATTATTGATTGCTTTCTCTCTTTCCGAAAAACGTTGAAAGCTTTGATTTATTAAGACTTTTGAAGGAATGAAAGATGCATCCGTAAATGTATATGTCCATACCTCCGTCAACTCCTCTCCTCTCTTGATAAGCGTTCCCTTGTATCCGATGCAACCGAGTACTTTGACGCAGTAGCCTCCGTTGACCTGAAATTTGAGCCGCTCATAGAATCTCAAACAATTTTACACCAAGTCAACAAAAAAACGTGCTCCCCTCAGCCAATAAGTAAAAATTATCATATTTATGTTAATTCACCTCATCGACGGTGCAGTGCTTGCGGAAGCCGAAGGAGCCCTTCATATCGTTCTGAAATTATTAAGACACATTTGAGTTTTCGAGGTTAGGTTCACTTAGTTTTTATTGGGCGTAAATGATCGCTTTTACAAACACTTTTTAAATAGACTCACCCATTCCTCTCCATTCCTCTTGCCGTTGGGGCAGAATTGCCCGACGGGGCTGCCGGTGAGGGCAGCCTCGGCCGTGGTCTTCGCTGCTTCCTGTATAAGTGCGATGTTGATGTTTATCCGATGATCTGAAAATTAGGTGGGTGGGTTAAACAACACCGTACCTTCTTGGTTGTTGCTGTGGGCAGTGGAGGGGCGGTGGCCGGCTTGGCAGTCACGGTGCAGTTCTGAATGTATGGAGATTTTGAGAGTCTGAAGGAGATTTCGTAATAAATGAAATATGCGACTCACGTAATTCCACTCGAAAGTAGTCGAGGTGCCATTGACCTTGCACTTCTGGACGAGCGGGCAGCCTTCGTCTCTGACCTGTAAATATAAAAGTAATGTTGAGTCCACATTCAACACAATTTTTCAACCGTAAAACGACCCCGCTTGCTGGTGCACTCTTTCAATACACTATCTTCGTCGTGGCCTACGTGATCCAATGCTCGACGAGGAGGTTTGATTGGATAATCGCAAAATGGAAGATTCACTAACCCCAATGCGCTCCTCGCCTCTCTTGATGAACTCCCCCTTCTCCGAGACGCATCCAAGCACTTGCACGCAGTAACCTCCATTCACTTCATCAACGGTGCAGTGCTTGCGGAAGGCGAACAACCCTTTCTGATCGTCCTGCAAATAATAATAATAATAATATTTATCCGCATAGATGGTATGATTATGGGGTTGTGAGAGTGGAATAATAATAATAATAATAATAATAATATTTATCCGCACATTTATTGTGATTGTGGGTGGGGTGAGGGTTGGAAAGGAATACATTCTAGATTATGATTCGGTTCTGCTAATTTTGATCAAATATCGTCAAAAGGCTCACCCAAATTTCTCCATTCTTCTTTCCGTTGGGGCACAGTTGCTGAGCCTTGTCGAGTACCTGAATTTTCTCGATTTTTTCTGTTGAGGTAAGAAAAAAACGTACACCGGCGAGCGTATCTTGAAGAAGGCAGAACGTAATCAGTAGAAGAGCCGACCTCATGGCTGAATGTGAAACAGTCGGAAGCCGCTCCCTTTTATCTCAAATTTTTGAAGCCGGCATATAGTGTCATCTGGGAACCGACAGAGGGTGTCTCTATACATTGTGTTTTCTCTCTTGGAGGCAGAAACGCGAGGAAAGGTGCGAAAAGAGGAGAGCCACTTGTATTCCAGGAAGAAAAATCGGCCCAGAAAGAAATGGTATCCTTACTTCGCACAATCTCTCGATTGTAGAAAACGCTATAGAGCACGCAGAATACGGAGAATCAGAAATGCCGAGCCATTTCTAGCTTAGAAATAGGAATCGGAAGACGAAAGTGTCATTGGGAAAGCGCTGCAGAGCTCAGAAACGGAAGGAGGAAGAGGATAGCATGTTTGATCTTGTCGACAGGAATAATATCGATTTGAAATTTGCATGAAGCCGTTGTAATCATTGCGAAATATGTTCCCGATAAGGTAGCTCGTGGATTTTTTATTGGGACGTACGTCTTACAACTGGTATTAGCAACTGCCAACTCATGTTTTGTACTAGCCATCTCCTGAAAGGCGTGGAAAGGTGCTTTATGAACACAACTCACAACAACGGAGCGGCAAACAGTAAGAGAAGCAGACACTGGAAAGTGGCCATTGTCCAGTGTATTTTTGTAAACATTTCCGGTTTTCTTACGAATAGCTTTTCCCTATATTATTAAATCCGTTCTGCTCATGGAAACAATGCGATAATGATACAACATTTTTATTCTGACTTCAGGTAATTTGGGGGCAACTCAAAGAAGGGGTTTGAGATCATCGTTGTGAAAGTGTAGGTGGGATGGAAGTCGATTATTCTTGGTCGAGTTAGTTTGAGAGTCGAAGTAGATCATCCAGCTACCGAAGTCATCATGATCAGTTAAATTTTCAAATGATTTCCCTCTTCAAGTGTATACCAAGTAGGCGATACTCATAAGTTTGCCTGAGCTGTCGGACGAAGATTCTCTAAACAGGCGTGGAAGAGAGCGCAGGGAAGAATCGACCGTCAGCCACGGTCGGGGGAATGGAGAATTGCCTATTATCAATTCCTTATTTTGTGGATGTTGCGAGATCACAGATACAAGTTGTTGCTAAAAAACCACCACGTTGACGGAATTACGAGATTAACCAGCCTTAATTTTTTTAATTTTCGATGAAAAACATTCCAAAGCATTCAGTATTTGATTGTGGAACATGTTAGATAAAATAAGAGCAAATGAGTTGATATTGTATGACTTTATCTTCACTTCTTTACACAATACAGAAAGAATACGCGATAAAAGTGGTCGATTATTATGGTATTAGTATGATATGATTATGGTAATGTTATAATTGTTGGCTGTTCCAAATCGGAAATACCATACGTGTTCCCAATGAGCTATCGTAATGGTGAGTTTGATTAATGAGGATGATTATGATACGGTTTTGCTTCTTCTTTGATACTGAATGAGTAGTGCATTGCGATTTTGCCATCCTCGTTTCTCACGCAGCTGATGTGATACTCGTCCTGGAGATGATAATTAATTATTATAAAACTATCTTTAGCGAGTTTAGTCTCGACACCCCCCCCCCCCCTCGAT
>LS488148.1:109372-126601 GCA_900490705.1 Pristionchus arcanus | reverse complement strand
CGACCCCCCCCCCCCCCTCTCGATGCAAAAAATACCAGCACAATGCTGTCCCAATGCTTCTTCTATTTGGATGTTTTCCTTACCTCCTCCAGAGTCTGTCCCACCAGCATGTGAGTGTACTTGAGGGTCACGCAGCCGATGGTGACACCACTGAGCACATTTCCCTCGATCACCTCGCATTTCTTGAGGAATCGCTCCTTTGCCTGAAGTATGATTTAAAAGAGCGCTCTTGTCACGTTAGAGGTTTAGCATGGCGAATTTTCCTTTTTATTGTGGCAAGGCGCACTCTTCTTTTTTCGCATTGTCTTCTCTACTAGTTCTATCATCGAAAATTTACATGAACGTCGCTCATTTTTTGCCATTTTACTTGTAAAGGCTAATTTTAAGGTTGTGCCAAACATTAGCCAGCTACACCCACCCAAACAGCTCCATGCTTGTTCTCTCCACACGGGCTCTTCTCGTCCTGTCTCTCATTCGAGCGAGCCGTCGTCTTGTACACTCGCCCGTTCACTCCGCCGTCCTCCGAGACGCAGTGGGTGGTGTGGTACTCCTCGTAGCCGGGACGAGCGTGGGTCTGGGTCTGGCAAAATGGGTCAATACTCAATGTTTTAGAAGCGCATACAGTAACACTTCCCTTGCTGCTAAAAAAGTCAATTTCTAATGAACACTTTTCTAACGCAATATTCAGTGTATACTGTTAACGCTACGGAAATCGCATGAAGAATGAATGAAAATGAACGATGATTAGAAAGTGTACCTCCTTCTCCCCGATCGCAAACAGTCTTCCATCCTCTAGCTGGCATCCGATTAGGACGATCGTAGCGGTGCTCTTTCTGATGCGACAGGTCTTGCGCGATTGGTTGTCGGTCTGAAACACAATATCACGATCTGTAAATGTATTTACAACTTTCTGAATTCTTTCACATAAAGTTTTTACTGCATTTGTGACGTTCGGCGTTCATATTCATGGAAATGTGGTTTGTGTTGTCCTCACCCATTCCTCGTTTAGCTGCTTGCCGTTCTCGCACACTTTGTCGAAAGGCCGGGCGAGATCGATGATTAGAGCGGCGTCGTGATCGCCCACGCGAACGCACTCGACGGAGGAGACGTCCTAGATTAATTAGATAATTAAAAATTATAATTAGTACTAACCGTATGTGTTTAGTATAACCTTAGTACTAAGATAGTACGAACTTAACACTCACACTAGTGATCTTATTCTCGCCAATCTCCAATGTCTCATTTCCGAGCACGCATCGAAGAGCGACAACCGCCAACTCATCGTTGACTTCCTTGCAAGTGCGCAGCACGTTTCTGTCTTCCTCAAATAAATATTTCTTCACGAAATTATGAAGAGGGCCAAGTTTACAGTTTACAGTTTTATCCTGATATCAAGGCAATGGGCCTTCAGGAGGAAACATCGTTATGGAGGGGATTGGGATCTTCGTTATCAGAGATAAAGGGTCTAGGGATTTTGTTGTGGATGGCGGTCGCGTTTAGTCGATGGTTTGAGCCCAGAAGCCCAGAAAGAGAGCCATTCATTGCAATCGTTTATTGAAATGTCAATGGAACTCGCCCATTCCTCTCCCTCGACTCGATCGTTCTCGCAAGCTCTGACTTCTTTTGAGTGACCACGCTTGGCTATCGCGCCAAAGCCGTTCTCGCCCTTTTCGCAGATAAGGATCTCGTCCACGTTCTGTAAAGGTTTTGTAAAGGCCTTTTGATAGCATCAACAAGCTAGAAAGCGGACACAAAGGGGTACAATTTTCTTTCACAATCATTGAGACTACTGAGTCTAAACGCACGCGCTTTCCGGTGTTCGGCAATCATTACTTCTAAATAAAGGATTATGTCCTCCCTGTGTATGTGTGTGTACACTATTGCGAATATTGCGAAAGTCAGGTGTTACGAAACTGTAAACAAGTCGAGAGGTCACGAACTAGGTGAAACGTGTTTCACGCGCTTTCTATATTGCGAAAAGAGTCCCCTCCGAAGGCGGGGGCGAAATCGGCTGGCAACCTATATGAATAAGTCCATGATTCACGTACACCATCATCGTTCCATCTCGCTCTCCCTCCAACGGGCACGATATCTCCATTGTCTCCTCGGATGCAACCGAGATCGACGATCACCGGTTGTCCGCTAACGGTCGGTTGTGGGCCTCCCTTGCGACACGCACGAAGCACGCCCCGATCGGTCTGCAGTTGACAAAACTGTGCTTATTGAGTATTGAGTAGGTAGGCTTTTTCGGAACTGAAAGACGTATTGGTCGAACTGTAATCGAAAAAAACACATAGAAATTGTAGCGTTTCGGGTTAATTGGAACATCGCCACGTAACCCGTAGACTAGGCAATACAGTAAAAATGCCATAATGTATTAACTTCTCACCCACTCATCGCCCTCCTTCTTCCCGTTCATGCAGGCGCCGGGCGTGTTGAAGTAGGTAGGGTGGATTCGACTCGTATCCGCGGCCACCTTGATTTGGCAATCCGTTAATAATTTTCTCTAGAACTCTAGAACTTTATCTACATAGTTCAGTTTGATCAGAGTTGTATAAAATAGACTCGGCCTTTTTCTGATACTTGAAATGTCAACCAAATACGTCACCTGCGCATCGAAGTCGCCCTTGACCTCGCACCGGTAGGTGATGAACTCCTTAAATTTCCAGGAATTCACCAAATAATATGATTTTTCAAGGGCATGAAGAAAGTGTTGCAAAAAAAAACAACTTACGTGCACCAAATTCTGGCCGACCTCGACCAACGTATCTTCAATCTTGCACATTCTCGCGTAGACGATCGGTTTAGCCCCGGTGCGCACGCAGTCACGAAGGACTCCATCAGCAAACTAAACGGGAAAAAGTGAAGCACTCATTGTCAGTGTTGGAACTTTTCGCTTACATCTTCTTTCTAGCAACATCAAAGCAAACGACATTTGTTACAAATAGCGCTAAATTTTTGCTCATTTTAGATTATTTCTTTTGAAACAATGTTGCTAGCTCACCCAGGCATCCACCGTCAGATCTCCCTCTTCGCAAAGTTGGCTGAACGACTTTTGCACTAGCTCCGCGTCCAGTTCTCCGCGCCTCTCGCAACTGTACTGCGTGCCGTTCTGTTAAAAAACTTGATAAACATTTTTTATCCATTGATGATTTCGAAAAAAAGTTTGCAGCGTTAGAAATCATCAATAATTTTTTTCCGCAGTGACGAAACAAAGGAGATGCGCGTCACAAATCGCGTAGTCAGTACGTGAAAAAATATTATAAAAACACGTATGAAGCAAACACAAATAAAAAAATACTCGTACGAAGCGAACTGTATCTCCTACAGCGACGGGGAAGATGAATCCTTCGTAGTTCGCTTTGCAGAATGTGACTTGCAGGAGTAAGTCCCAGTTGCAGATCCTTACGAAGTCCTTGCCCATCTGAATTATTGTTGCGTTCATACACCGCTAATCAATGTCACAGTTTTTTTTTGCTTTGCAACACGCGTGATAATTTGTTTCGCGCGAGCCAGAGAATATAGTACCTCAACCTTTTTTTTTAAATTTAAGCTCTAACCTCGACTTCGCCTAATCGAAGACCATTCGCGCACGTCGGGGTGGGAGTCGTGGACTGCGGTGATGGAGTGGTGGGCTTCTTGACAAAGTCGAGCCTCGCCATTCCGTGTGCCCTCTTCTTGCAGGTGTAGGTGCCGGTGGCCTGATTTGTTTTTATTTATTTTGTTGTTCTGATTTAATTTTATTCATCAACCGATCTTTCTTACTATAATTTGCTTTCCTACATTTCAACATTGCCTGACTCTACTAATTGTCGAGTAGGTGCTACAATTGCATTGACAAAAATTTCAATTTTTCTGTAAGATATCATTGGAATCACGTAGAGTATGCGAATAAATATTGCCTTTCATTTCATTAAAAGGCGGTTAAATTGATGTGGTGATAACCACAAAACTCACGGTTGATGCACTCTTTCCAAGAGCAATCTTAGCTCCCTCTGGAGTGATGCAACGGACGACGTAGAATCTTATATCAGGTTTGCCGTAAGCTGTAACCTTTTTGCACGCCCGAACGAAGTTGCCACAGTCCTGGAAATATTTTGGGAGTTTGAAACGTCTATTTTTTGTCATCAATTCCGATTCGAACTATGATACTCACAATTTCTTTGCCCAAATTCTTGGGGTCCTTGCAGTTGGGTTTCTTGAATGGTTTCTTTGTACTCGGTTTCGTCGTGGTAGGCTCTTGCGTAGATTCCTTCGCATCCTCGAACTTGAGCTCCATGCCTCCATCCGAGTGATGAACCCTCTCACAGTGGTACCAACCAGCGGCCTGAAAACTATTCATTGTATCTAGTTTGATTCATCTTTTTCCATTTATTGTTATGTACAGATGAGAACGAGTTTGCAATACGTTTTACAACATGTGGTCATCTTTAATCCACTTTGCTAGAATTCGAAATGCAATAGCTTCACGATGTTTTTATGATGCCTCTCAGCAAAAGCAGAAGCATGTGTTAAATGAAAAAAAAGATTCACCGTTCGCAAGCTGGTGCCGACTTCAATCACGTCTCTCTCCGGCGTGAAGCAGCGAATGCGCAGGTATTGCACGAGTGTGACATTATTGCCAACATTATTGTTCTTGCACGCCTTTACATACGAGCCATCGATCTTAAGTGCACTCGACATTTTTTCTATCTGAAGCAGAACTCTAATACTCTGCCCATTTTCTTTTTTCCCCTCAAAATATGCGCTGTTTCTCTTGTGTGGCACCTATGTTGTCTTCTTCTATATTATACTAGACCAGCCGATTTCGCCTCCGCCGTTGGCGAGGTCGTATCGTCTGGAGGCCAATTCAATGTGTCACTCTTCATCCATTTCGCAATATAGAAAGCGCGCGCGACACGTTTGACCTCATTAACTGTTTCGAAACCTGCCTACGTGACTTTCGCAATAGTGGACAAACATACAAACATCGGGAGGCCTCTCTCCTTTATTAAGGAGTAATGATAATGATGATAATGATGAAGCTAGCCGCATACCACTTCCTTGTCCAGGTTCTCGGGCAGTTGGCAGTTCGGACGAACGGGGAAGCAGACGAGGGCCGCACGGCGAGCGTATACGACCAACTCGTGATCGTCACTAGCTCGCTGGCACTCGCATCTCATACCCATCTGAATGATAATTTCGGATTGATTGCTAGCGTTGGCAAGACGTTACAATCATCCAAGGCTGCTTTCCAGTTCGGAGACGCTACGATAGCGAAGCTCAGTATCCAAACCGAGGTCAGTAAATTTCTAGTTGCGCAACTTGTTCCACCAATCAAAATGCTGATCCGAACTTGTACATCCTAGGGTTGCAAGGTCGGTATCGGTATTACCGACCCCTCTCGCGCCAGACGGTTAGAGACAAAAAATAGCGCGCGCTAGCTAGAGAGTCTAGAGAAAAATAGGGTCGGTATTCCCGACATTTGTCGGTAATACCGACATTCTCGGGATTACCGATCCCGAATGTGCAACCCTAGTACATCCTATCTTACAACCGACAGTATTTGCATGAATACTCACTTCCTCAATAGCTTCTCCGACCGGGATTTCGTATTCGTCGATGAAGCAAGCCTTAACTATAATGACGGTCGTGGCATCAGCTGTCAATCGTGGGTCGAGTACGCACGACTTGATGAGCTTGTTCTCTTCATCTACCTGTAAAAGTAAAAGCGATACGCTAGGTGAAGCTTGCAAGTGACGCCGGGCACTTCCTATATGCCAATCACTCACCCATTCTTCGCCGACCGATTTGCCGTTTTCACACTTCTCCACAATAGGTAGCGGAGTCGTTGACAGTGTTCTCTCAGAAAAGCTGAGTTTCGCTCTACCGTAAGTCAACCTCTGGCAATCGTAAACGCCCTCTGCCTAAATTGTCATTTATTATTCGATAAGTATTGCTATCGTCTCCGTTCATCTGGATAAATTATTTTAGACAGCTTACGGTTGATTTCTTCTTTCCAACAGCAACTTCATCTCCAGCTGGAGTGATGCAACGGATGGTGATGAATTTGATATCCGTGACAGTCTTCGACAATCGCACTTTCTTGCAGGCCTTCACGAACTTGTCTTCGACCTGATATAAAATTTAAAAAAAACTATGTAAATCAGTCGGATGCGAGATTCAGTAATCTGTGTGGAACACTAATTTACTATACATAGTAGGATATGAAATGTTTCGAAATCTACTCACAACTTCCTTGTTCAAGTTCTTGGCGTCCTTGCAATTAGGCCGATTTGACCTGCTCGGCGAGGCAGTAGTCGTCGTGATAGGCTCCTCCAGCAATCCCAAGCATTCCATGGTCGCGGAACGAACCTAGATTTCACTGATAAACAACTGAGCTGCGCAAAATAATAACTAGCATCAGAAAATAGGAGAAGGCTTGTTTTCAAGATATACCTGATAGGTAAGGTAAACGTAACTGTGTATCCACGTCAAGTGACTTTACTGTCGTAAGACAACGCTAGGTGGGACCCGCTGGTAAGGCCAGCTGTTAGACGGACTACAATACCCTTCAGTCCAATACCCTTTCTAGGGTAGGTCACCTTTCACGACTGAGGGACCAATTTACCTGAAAGCGTCCGGTAAAACCGTCTGATCGGACGCACTCGCACGTAGCCTTGACACCGTCTTCTTCATAGGTCTACAAATTGATGATTGATGATTGATAAATTGATTAATAGGTTTGTCGTGGCATCAGAGGGCCTACATGGGGACAAATTGTCAAGGGTTTACTTCAGCTGTTGTGCTCTAAGTAAGTAGTTAGAAAGGGTCCAAAATGATCTTAATATTTAGTATATTTAGCTTAAACCGACAGTTTCCTCGGAAGACTCACAACGTTTCCCTTCTCTCCGATCGGGATCACGGTTCCGCCAACCACACACGCTTTCACGACGGCAACGAAGCCTTCGGAATCTTCGAAATCGGTATTCTTCTCGCACAAGTACACTCGATGCCACAACTCCTAAACGTTGGAAGTTTTAAAAAAGTTTGCCGATCGAATGTGATTGCATTTATTTCACTCGATTTGTGTTACTGCAAGTTATCTACTCAAAGATAAAATGCAAGAGATGATTAGATTCCAGCTATGCCCTCAGAGTTTGTGAGCGTGATGAGAAAGGACAGTTGTAACATCAGTGCGGATAAATAATATTCACAATATTTCTTTACATTCTGATTTTGAACTGACCCATTCCTCTCCCGGCATTCTTCCATTGTCGCATTTCGATTCGTCTTCCTCGGTCGGTGCTAGAACGTCTTCAGCAGGCCTGCCGCCGTATCCACCGACGTATGCAATGCGAACGGGCACGAGCGAGGCGTCGACACCTAGTAATTATATTTTCGTACAGTTGAATTTTTTTAGGAGTTTGCGCAATGGTCTAATAATGTGACTCTTTTTTTGTTATCATCTAGTCGGTACTTATCGAACCTAGTTGTGATGGGTTTTTATTCTCCGCCTATATTAATATCGTGAGAATATTTTCCATTCCACTCGTAGCTGACCTTTTTCAAACGTCCGAGAGGGAAGAGAAAGGAAGAGGCCGGGAGGAGGCGGTAGATCAAGTGTCCTCCTCTCCCCATCCTCCCCTCTTCCTCTCTCCTAGACAATCGATAGCTCGCTAACCAGCAAATTGACTTTGCTGAGCATTCCAAACGCACGATAATGAAAGCTAATAAATTTACCCTCCGGGATGACATCAACACGCTTGCACGTGGCCTGTCCGTCGTACTGCAATGCTCCTTGATATCGTTTATTTTTGGAATAAGTCAAAATAAGGAATAAGCCATAATAATAGTCAGTACGACAAGGAAAAAAACTCTCACATAAGGTCTGCTCTCCCCAACCGGGATGGTTACGCCGTCGTGGATGCATGCCTTGATTACAATCACTGCTTCGTATTTGCCCTTCACGCTTCGGTCCAGCTGGCAGCCCTTCACGAAGGAACCCTCTTCCTGCAGTTATAACGTCACATTTGTTTGAATAATATAGACTGCGAGTAGAATTCTCTTCTTGGAATTAAATTGGATTAGAATGACAGTGGAACTCCAATAGAGTCACGCTCTCTCGGAGCCAGAGCAGTCAAACCGCTTTTTTTCCGGGAAATCCGGAATCGATTCCTAGAAGATAACTCTATCAATGAGCTCACCCAGGTCTCATTCTGCCGTTTTCCATTCTCACAACGGATCGTGGCGAGGTCGAGCTCTTGCGGGATTCCGATACCGCCGACGCCAACGAATCGAACGGGCACAAGGGAGGGGTCGACTCCAGCAGGGATTTCATCATAGCGTTTGCAGAAGGCGGTGCCGTAACTCTGTGAAATGAGGGCTTAGCAGTGATGATTACGGTGATTAGGATAAAGTCCTTGTCTTTGCATTTTTTTGTGGGCTTTAGTCTAGAAAGTATCGTGCTTTTGAAATACGCAGCAAATGAGATGTGCTGGTTAGCGAGCTATCGATTGTCTGGGAGAGAGGAAGGGGGAAGGAAGGGCGGAGAAGGAGACTTGATCTACCGCCTCCTCCCGGCCTCTTCCCTAACTCCGCCCTCGAACGTTTGTTAAAGGTCAGCTACGAGTGGAATAGAAAATAATCTCACGATAATAGCGTATGTAGATAAAAAAAATTGCTCACGACAGATTTGCTCGTGCCGACCGGGATGACGTGGCCTTCGACGATGCACGCCTTGATGAAGACAACTGCTTCATATTTGTCCTTCGAGCTTCGATCCAGCTCGCAGCCCTTCACGAAGGAGCCCTCTTCCTACAATCGTCTTTGGTCTTTGATTTTTTTTCGTTGATTCAACAACTCCGGTAATATTTGTTGGAACATAAATGAAGTAATACTCCTCTTACAATCTTTATTTTTTCCAACGGAAAAGGATAAAGGGCAATGCAGTTGACTGATTACTATCAAGCGACAACTTTCCGCGGATACTGCTGGTTACTGATTTCGAAACCTATCGCCATCGTGTCCGTGAGATGATTCTTTTAGCCTCCGCCCGAGAAAGTTTATCTGTGGCTCACACAAACGCACGAGTATTCCTCGTGCGTATACATCAATAGTGAATAAATATTGTAACTCGCCCATTCTTCTCCTTCCTCTCGGCTATTATTACATTTGCTCGGGACAGCCACGAGCTCGCCCACTCCGGGACTCGTCTCAACGCATTTCTTCAGTCCTTGGAGGGGCTAAAGAGTAAAGTTATCTCGTTGATAAATGTATCTGCGCTCCACTAACACCTTTATAGGCCATTTCAAACAAAAAAATAATTATTCCTAGAGACATTACCACAAGCTGCGAAGTTCCGACGGGAATTCGAATTGCTGGAGCAGGATGTTCGATTATGGCATAGCAAGCAATCACAACGACTTCCAGTTTGCCATTCGGAGTTTCGGAGCAGCGTAACTCGACGAAATCGTCCAGCTGCAATTTGGCAAATGAAAGATTTGCTAAATTAGTTTTCAATAGATTTTATAATAAAAAAAGGCATACCCAAGTCTCGTTTGCCCGTTTTCTAGTACCAGGACAACTGGGGAAGCTGTGGGAACAAACTTGGCCCAGAAGAATCCAGAAAGAGAAGAAGAGAAGAGGCTTCATACTCGAGGTATGAATGGCAATGGAGGAATGCGGGCGGCTTATATTGGGACTTGCGGCGAAAGTGTCATTCAAGGTTTTCAGGAGCGCCTTTCTTCGATACGCGTGCTATCTTGTTGCTCTGGTGGTTGAGTGAGAATGCTGAACGAGGAGAGGCATTCATTCTGGTAGCTCAGTTTTAGAACACTTGGTTATGAAACCACACAGCGGTTTTGGAGAAGAAACGAATAGCATCTGGACAAATCGATAATCATTGAATGCGTGGCATCCAAATAAGCAGCCCATTTTAAGTGATGGTGTACTCGTACAATGTAGTTTTTTTTCCTTTCCAATAAATTGATTCGAAATTTTCGCTGCTCTATGATACTTTGGACTGGAATTAATGAGATGCTAAATATCAAGATGCTATTCTTTTATTCAGGAGTGAAAATAATGTTTTTTCTGCCATCGAGATGCAATTTTTCTGGAGTCAAAACCCTTTTTTTCGATGTCGAAATAACTTTTCTTTTTTTCTGAGTTGGAAATACTTTTTTTTTCTGCCAACGAGATTTTTTTCAGGTTAGGAAATTCGGTTTTTCATGACATTGACATGCTATTCTTTTTTTCTGGGGTTGGAATACTTTTTTTCTGTCATCAATATGCTATTCTTTTTTCTTGGGTTGAAATACGGATTTCTGCCATCGAGTTAATTTTTTCTGGTGTGAAAGAATTTTTTCTTGCAGCGAGTTTCTTTTTTTTCTGGGATTGAAATGTTTTTTCTGCCATTTAAATACTATTTTTTGTTGGATTTTTCTGACATCTAGATGCTATTCTTTTTTTTCTGGGGATTCTATGCAAGTTTTTTGTTCTGTTTTTTTCAATCACTGATACGATTATCTATAAATTTCATGACTTTATCTTCCCTTCTTTGCACAATATAGAAAGAATATACGATAAACGTAGTCGGATATTTAAAAAAAGATCAATGAGGGTGATTATGATTCCTCAGTCAGCGTGAATGAGTAATGAATCTGCATCTTTCCGTCCTCATCTCTCTTGCAGGTGATGTGGTAGTCCTCCTGCAATAGATGTTCTGTTCTGCCACTCATCACAAATGAAAAAAAAATTTTTTCCCTTATACCTTTTCATCGCTTTAAAGATACAAGAAATCATACAAGGCAACTACGGCACGTCTCTGTTTCTTTGGCCCCGCCATTTCTCGCATAGTATTCCCTCCCTATCATTCTCGTTTCCAACCCCCTGTCACATTCTGAGCGGTCGTAGACCGGGCCAGAAACAGAGAAGTTCCGCAACTGCACTACCTCCTGCAGCGTCTCTCCTTCCAGCATCTGCGTATCCTTGAGGGTAACGCAGCCGATCGTGACTCCGCTGAGAAGATTTTCGTCGGTGACCTTACACTTCTTTAAGAAACGCTCCTTCGCCTGAAATATTCTTTTTTTTAAATATTCCGTGACTTCGATTTCTGCTACCCAAGTTTAGGATATTTGATATTGTTTATGCAAAGCAAACAACACATCAATCGAAACGCAGATGCTACAGTTTCTCTCAAACCTTGAAGTTCCCTCGAGTTAATAAGTTCTCACCCAAACGTCTCCTGGCTCCTTTGCTCCACACGGACTCTTCGGATCATCATCTGCCTTCTCACGGAAGATCTTCACACTGAGATTCGCGTCGCTGTCTCCGACGGCCTCGCAATGCACCGCCTTGATCGTGTCGTATCCAGGCATTGATAGATTCACTTTCTTTACCTGTAAGAGAACTATGGGTGACATATTCTCAGCTCCCTGGAAAAAAACACCCTGCGGTAAATATGATCCTTAAAAATATAAGGTCCTGTTTCACTAACTTCAGACGTGCGTACTGCCATAAATTGGCCGTCTTCAGTCATGCATCCGAGAGCAACGGTCTTGGGAAGGCCTGCTCTGACTCGACACGCCTTCAGGATATCGCGGTCGGTCTGAAAGGCAAGACTAAGATAGCTTGTTATTTATTTTATGACCTCTCTCATTAAACGCACTCTCTAGTAAACGTGAGATTATGCAAAATGAGTTTAGTTCTAGGTCGAATTGACCCAACTTGAGAAGAATGCTCACCCATTCCTCGTTGAGTTTGTGACCTCCGTCACAGTGAGTAAACTTGTCGCGAATGAGGTTCAACACGGCCTTTGCGTCGTGCTCTCCCACTCGTTGACATTCAACCGAGGCGAGTTCCTAAACATTATTATTTTTGAATACTAGCTGCTCGCCCGCTTAATATGGCAGTCTCAGGGCAGGAACCAGACTTACACTAGTCTGGACCACTTCTCCAATCTTGATCGTGTGATTGCCAACGAAGCAATGGGCAGCGACCCCAGTCAGTATTATTATTTTTAAAATTATCAAAAAAATTCGAAAATGAGTTGGAAATTCACTATTTTACACTATTTTTTATGGTTTAGAGAAGAAAAAACATACACTAGTCTGAACCACTTCTCCAATTTTGATCGTGTGATTGCCAACGAAGCAATGAACAGTGACAACGACCATCTTGTCATCCAGGTGCTTGCAAGAGCGAAGGACGTTCATGTGTTCCTGAAAATTTTTTTTATCGGCTATTCTATGTTATTTTGTCCAGCCTTAGCTCATAGAATGTTCATAATAAATAACATCAAAGCGGCTCTTGTGGGAGCCGAAAAAATCATGTAGTAAATTGACCAACAAACGTTGCAAACAATCTCATGAATATTGTCATGTAATGTATTTTAATACTCACCCACTCATCACCCTCTCGTCTGCCGTTCTCACACTGTTTCGCCACATGCTCTATGGGCACAAGCTGCTCATTTGAATGGAAGTTCACGCCGAATCCTTCTTTGCTTTCTTCGCAGTAGAACGTGTGTGTGATTTCCTATAAGACTCGTGTTTCATTAATATTTTTTTGAGCGAGTGAAGACGGAAATAACTAAATGTAACCATTATACAGGGACCGTTTATTTGAAAAAGGTTCTTGAACAGGCTACCATTGAGTCCTCCGACGCTGGTCGTTTCACAGTTACTTGCGATCCAACGGGAATGATCTTTTCATCGGGCAGCACGCAGCCGAGATCAACCACGGTTGGACGGCCTTTTCTCAAATGGCAAGCTCGTCGAACACGAAAATCGTCCGTCTGTAAAATTAAGCAATGTAAAAACTATTCTCCAATTTGTATTCTCTTCCCAACTTGATAAAAACAAAGTGTTCACTCACCCACTCTTCTCCGTTCTTCTTTCCGTTCTTGCAAGTGCCCGGAACCGTAAAGTAGTCTGGGTGCACTCGGGCTTGCGAGATAGCAAGGACCGCATCGTAGTCTCCGTGGCGCTCGCAAATATAGGTTTCGAATTCCTGAAAGCAACTATGAAGGCGAAAAGACAGGCGTAGCCATGGACGCTATTCTGAAAATAACTCATAATACCTTTTCCTGTGATTCAGGAAAATATACTTGACAGAAAAAAAAATCACCTCTTCGATAGTTTCTCCAACTTCGATGATTCGCTCATCATCCAGCACGCACATTCTCGCGTAGACTCTACTGACTTCCCCGGAGCGAACGCAATCGCGAACGACCCCCTCGGCGATCTGAAAGTGTGGCGAATTTTTTTAGTCCCTCACGTTTATTGTCCCTTCTTTTGCCTCGGATAATTTCCAACGGTACTGCACATTAGGAGCTAGAGCAACAATGAGAAGTTCGCATATTCAATCAATGGAAAATAGCATCAACTCTTTCGAAAAAATAAATTCAGTAAAGTGAAGTATTTGAGCAAAGGTTGATTTAGAGAAAAAAAATACCCATGCATCCACGGTCAAATCTCCCTCCTCGCAGAGCTGGCTGAACGATTTCTTCACGAGCTTGGCATGGTCCTTAGTTTTCACGCAGCTGTATTGTGTGGCGTTCTGAAAATATAAAGTGATTATGAAAAAAATGGTGAACCTCAAGATAGATTTGAAGGTGAACTGAAAATGTAATCGAACAAAAAAAATTTAAAAAAAAAACAAAAAAAACTGACCGCAAGGAAGGTACTGCCAACTCCGATCAGTTTCTTTCCGTGTTCGCCAATAAAACATCCAACCAAGTCCACTTTCCCATTCTTGTTACAGATTGTCACAATGTCGTCGTTGTCCAGCTAAATCATCGCAATTTTTTTTTAGAATAAGGGATATTAATTCTCGGAGAGAAATGATCAGAATACACCTTACCCATTCATCGCCGACGTTCCTTCCATTCCCACAGCCCTGGTCCTCAGGTGGATAGTAGAGCAGCTCGGCCTCGTATTTATTCTTCATGCTGCACTTGCGAATGCCGCCTTTGTCCTATATTATCATTTATTTTTTTATTAATTTTTAATTTTAAAAAAAGAAACACTCACATCCGGCAGGGTTTCTCCGACCAAGATTTGATCGCCCTCTGCAGTGATGCAGCGAACGGCGACCGTGGTCATCTCGCCTCTTCGACCCTCTTGGAGGGCCTTGCACGCGACCACGAACTGGCCTTCGATCTGAAACAGCACATTTTTTCTCCTCTTTCGACCTTTTATAGGACGGTTGTGTTTGATACCATGTTTGTCACTAATTTTCTCGTTCATTGTCACTGCTCGAACATAAAATAAGCTTTGAAAGGGCCTTGATGATACTCCGCAACCAATAAAATAGATGTCAAGCTTACCCGCTCCTGGTCAATATGTGTCCGGTGCGTGCAGAAGTGGCGCTCCGTAGTACTCTCGGGCTGTGGCTCAGTCGATGCTTCCGGGTCACCGTAGACCAGTTCAGCACCGGTCAGGCCCACACGTTTGCAAGTCACGATGCCGTGCTCTTGCTGAAAAAACGAAGGTAATTTTTAACAGAATTTTATGTTTTTCGTGGGTGGTCCACAACTACGGACTAGTAGAGTTCACTATCGTAGCAAGTAGCTCACCCCACAATCAACGATCACCTACTACTATGTTAAACGATATCTTGATATGCATGCAAACTCACAACCGGCCCAGTCACTCCGACGGAAATCTCGAAATATGCTCCATCTGACTGGCGAGCGATGCACCTGACGACGACCTCTGTCAGCTCCATTACTCCCGGGAAGGTCTCGACTTCCTCGCACGTCTTGACAAAGTCCCCGTCGGTCTAAAAGGTAAAGGTAAAAGGTACAAAAAAAGTTACATTTTTTTACCTTTTTAACTTTTTTTTAAACCTTTTTACCTATTTTTGTCGGTCTGTGCAGAAGAATGATAGTGATTGAAATTTCAAGAAAAGTCTCATTTGAAGTCACCCGACCGGAACTCACCCATTCCGTTACATTAGCGCCATCCAGAATAGCGCATCGATTCTTCTTGGGCGGTTCAGTGACGACACTCTCCACTGATTCCGAGCACTTGAACTCGGCATCTTTCGCCGGCGGGTAGTAGTTGTCGTCCCTGTCCGTGCGCACACAACGACAGGTTGAGCTGATGGCCTCGTCACCGATGAGCTGGAAATAGTTTCATTCATTCATTCATTCATTCATTTATTTCCGTTTCTTTGCAATTGTACAAAAAATGTGGTGAAATTGTTCCAGAAACGGATGTCCGTCGATGTAGATCGAATCGGTTTGGGGGGGGGAGGGAGTTCTTGGCAGCAAGGGGGGGGGGGGTAGGGATCAAAGATCAAGCCAATTGACAATATCAGAATGGGGAACGAACGATGGGATTGAAGAGATTGCAAAATCACTTTCAACCCCTTTATTTGGCTTGATAGAGATTAGAGATGAAATTTATACAGTTCTAAAGAAGAAGAAGGTTTATCCACCTAACCTAGCGAGTGTCTGCGATTCATCTTGAGACATTCATGGCCCATGAATCATGGGACATGGGGCATACTCACCATCTGTCGCTCCTCTCCCACAGGAATCTTCTCATCCTGGAACACGCAGGCCTTTACGATCACGATGGCTTTTGATGCGTCTTCGAGAAACCGGTCGATCTCGCACCGCTTGAGCAGGTTGCCCTCGCGCTGAATAATACTTTTATTATTATGAATTATAATCTTAATGATGAAATAGGAGTATTTCAAAATCTCGGCAATGTGCTTTCCGATATACTTGGTAAGGCAACTAAAGCTTGATTCTTCTTGGTTTGGCCAGAGCGTGAAATGATTGATGTTATTGGCACTTTTCGAGGATAAACCCATGATCAACAGGTTCATACGTGCATCTTGAGCTCACCCATTCCTCGTCCAGCTTCTTTCCGTTCAGACATATTGGTGAGAGGTATTCCACCTTCGCCAGTCCATTTTCGGTTTGAACACAACGTGTCTGGCCAAAATCAATCTAAAAAAATGTCTGAGTTCGGTTGAAGTTAATAATAGTGCACCCATGAAGATATAGTGGCCCCACTTAAAAATAGTGGTCCCAAAATAAATATAGTGGCCCCCTCGGGCCATCATAATGTAATGGCCCTCGAATAAAAATAGTGGCACCCAAAAATGGAAACACATAATTTGACGCGCTCACCTCTCCAATGGTTTCCCCGAGCGGAATTCTTTCCCATGCACCCGGGTATCCGAGTCTTGCGTAGCAAGCATCAACCATGACAGATGGTTGTCCGTTATCTCCAAGTGCGCATTTGAGGTCGAGATCGTCTTGCTCCTACATAAAATATCGTATTTTTGAGACTGAGGTTGAAGCTCACCCATATTTCATTGACTCGCTTGCCATTCGCACACTTTCTAGGGAGCGCCGCCTCCTCCTGGGAGAGCAGAACGAGCTCTGCCTCGGTCGTATTCACTCTAACACAATCGTACACGCTTCCGTTAACCTGCGGAATTATATTTGAGTGCGACATGATTGTTTGCCTATTGCGTTGCCATTTGAATTTGGATAGAGAAAATTGAGTAAAAATCTTTTTTAGAAGAAAATGCCTGTAAAGTCAATCCAGGACAATTCCAGGACATTCCATTAAACTGTTGAGTGTAAAAAGCAATGTACCAAACGCTTCTCCTCTTCGACAACGATCTGATCTCCATCAGGAGTAATGCATCGAATGGACATTGGTCCGCTCATTCTGTACCCTCTGACGGAAAACTCCCTTGCTGCAGCCCATTCCTTGCATGCCTTCACGAAGTCGCCTTCAATCTGCAAATTATATTAATCAGACATTATCTACAATTATTGTTAGTTCATCCACCTGGAATAGGTATCTTTGTATTGGCTAGGAGTTGTATTCAATATTGACATGAAACACGCACCCATTCCTTGTTCAGATGCGCCTCGTCGCGACAGTAGTTATCAGGACGGGTCGTTGGATGCTCCCCGCACTTGAACTTCGCAGCGGATACCGGCCAGTGCACGTTGTCAATGCCATCCGTCCGAATGCAGTTACAAGTTGCGTAGAGATCTTCACCGTCCTTGTGACCGACGATCTGAAGAAGAATTCCACTAGGGGCGATAAAATATGAATATATATCACGCGTGTCACGTAAGAATCGAATAAACTTGTGCACATTGAAAAAGTCGAAATTGAGTTTAGGCCGAATTTGGGTAGTCCTAAGGGTCCCTCACAAGATAGCGTCGAGCTTTGTTCGATATTTTCATTTTCAACGATGCCAGACGGCGTC
>LS488148.1:85105-106850 GCA_900490705.1 Pristionchus arcanus | reverse complement strand
ACCCGGCGTTTGAAAGCCTAACCTGCGATGCTCTTGCGTAAGGTTCATGGGCCGAGAGCGATCCGACAAAAAGTTGCGATGGAGCCACGAAGTGGCTCCATCGCAACTTTTTTTCGGATCGCTCGAGGCCTCACGAGCCTTTCGCAAGAGAGGATGCCAACTCGGTCTGCGACTGTGAATATTCTATCCTTTCATGTGTTGAGCAATGTTTTAAATACATAACCCGGCGTTGCGAAGCACTCGCAGAAGACTTTCACAACCCGGCGACACCTAGCCAGCGAGCGAGCGCAGCGAGCGTAGCTGGCCACACCTAAATACCACACCTAAATAATCGTTATCATTAAAATGACTGTTTCATTTTCTGTTGTTATTCCCAATTTGATTGATACATTGTCCCATCACATATTATTTGAGATGGAACACCGGACAGGTGTTCGAACCTTGAGCCTACTCGGCAATGACCAAAACTGCCCACCACAGATCGCTCCTCTCCAACTTGAAGGGTTTCGTGTCCGATGAAGCATGACTTGACCACAACGATGGCTTTGGAAGCGTCCGCCATGTTCGAGTCCATAACGCACGTCTTCAGCAGGTGGCCCTCGGTCTGCATGATTCTGATTAGCGAGGTGGAGCACGTTATTCAATAAGGGTGGGATGGCCGAGTGGTGTAAGGATACCACTCGAAGGGTTCCGAGTTCAATCCCCCGCCGAGGCCAACCAAGCCCTGCTATCCCTCCGGCCCGGTAAATTGGTAGTGAATTCGGATGCGAAAGGTAACCTACCCTAGAAGCGTTGGACCGCTAGGTTGAGACAAACAAATAGAAGGAGATGGCTACTTCTCACAAGTATCAGATCAATGTTCCAATTGGGAGTGGATTTTTTATCACAGCACTGCTCACCCATTCCTCCTTCAGCTTTCTTCCATTCAAGCACATCGACGAGGTCGCGGTGCTCTCAGAAGCCGTCCCCACCGTCTTCTCTTCAGCTTCACCCAGGGCGTCGCACTTCAACTCGGCGGCCATGGCAGTGTCCGAGTTGTTGGGGAACTTGTCCTTGCGCAGACAGTGGCACGTCACCGGCACACGCAACTTCTCGTCGTACTGCAGTTTTTTTTTGTTTTTTTTTGTTTTGTTTTTATTATTTTTTTCATTTATTTATTTTTATTTTGCAATTTCTCTTTGAATTGGTGAAGTTTGCGTATCTATTATTAGGTTGATGCGTAAGTTTCTGACTTTTATGTTTCTTAAATTTTCTGCCGACCGGTATTGTTTATACTAAATTTTCCACCAGTACTATTTAGAGGGATGTTGGTCCACTATAACCGTAATATAAAATTTGGGTAGGACTGCATAGTAAACGTGCAAGAATTTTTAATTCATAATCTGATTCGAATTATCACAAAAATGCGACTCCAGGCGTTTCCGATTATATTTAATTCTATAAAAACTAGTCAACCACTTTTGTAGCCCAATAAATAAGTAGTGTGGCATGGGTCACTCTTCCCAATCAGCGCGAAAAATCCGACGTCTACCTTACCCGGAATGCGGGACAGCGGCTGAAGTCCCGATTTCGTCGTCAGTATTTAGTGGTACAAGTTTAGATTTTTACTGCTTATGAAATACATGCAATATCCTTATCAAAAAAATATCGTGAACTAATACGCCAGCAAACTTGAGTTTTTTGTACGAAAGAAATTTTCGAGTTCAACGTAACGAAAAAACGACGCTGAAGACTGTGTAAGATCCATTTCGGAACGCCTTCGTTTCCGAAAAGTGTCATGTCTTGAGTGGGGCGATCGACGTTCACTCATGACTCTCATCATTTAGTACTGCTACGTATCTGTGCATGAGGTTTGTGAAGTGGTTTTATACCGATAACTATTCTCAAAGGAGCACTGGCCTAAGAAAAAGTCAGTTCGAATCGTCACTGCGAGATACTTGGTTTTGCACTGTAACGGTATTTCTAAATCGATTGGTCTGTTCTAGCGTGCGCTAAAAAGTCCATCCACGTCCCCATCGACTACAAAAAAAAATTTGTTGATAGGTTGAAAAGGAAGGTTAGCATCGCTCAGAATAGACAAACTCAAAAAAGTCAGAAACTTACGCATCAACCCGATAGATTAGCTTAGCCGCTTTACGGCAATGAGACAATATTCAAGGTTTGATTGGAAGAGCCGAATTGCGATATGAATATACACTTCTTTAAGCTCTTGAGAGGTTAACGAAACGCACAAGATTTCTTGTCAGGGTAACTTACCACATCATTTTTCCACTTTCCCACGGCAATGGTTTCGTTCTGGAAGACGCATGCCTTTATCTGCGTGACTGCTCGCGGGTATTCATCTGACCATGTGTCAAGAACACAAGACTTGACGAAATTGTCCTCGATCTGAGTTAGATGTATTTTTTTCTTTTTTTTTCTATTTTTCTCTGATTTTTTCGTTCTTACTATTGCCAATTCAACGGCATCAAATCACTCACCCAGTCCTCTCCAGGCTGCTTTCCGTTGAGGCAGGCGGGGCCGAATTCCACAGCCTTCGCCAGCCCATCCTCAGTTGGCACGCATTTTATCATCCCAGAATCGGGCTGAAAATTCACTTCGATAATCACACTAAATGTAAATATAATCAGTCACAACGAATTTAACGAGCACTAATTCATCCAATATATGGTGGATCATCGTCCCAGACTCACAAATCCATATGGCGAAGCAAAATGAATTTGTGCCAATTCTTTGTTGCCTCTATAATAACAATATTCAACGGTGGTCGTCGGTTTGCCGTCGCTGCCAAGCGTGCATTTCAAGTCGACGTCACCATGCTCCTGAATAAAAAAAATTATATAAATATCGAAAAAATAGTATCGTCATAAAAAAGGTACGTAAAGACTAACCCAAATTTCGTTGATCCTTCTACCGTTCGCGCACTTCCTTGGACGCGCAGCCTCTTCGGGAGAAAGCAAGACAAGCTTTGCGTCAGTTTCGTTTACTCGCTGACAATCGTAGACGCTGCCGTTAGTCTGCGATACATTTGTAAAAAAAATTTTTATTTTTTATTTTTATTTTTTTTAATCAGCAAAAATTCAGCCAACCAGCTTCTGCTCTTCGCCCACAGCGATCCGATAGGTGTGGTCGGGAGTGTAGCAATAGATCGTTTCCACCACGATAGCCGGCCTATCGGTTTCGTTCACAAAAGTTTCCGCCCTGTTGAAGACCAATTTCTTGCAAACCTTCAGAAAAAGGCCTTCGGTCTGCAATTTAATTTGAGTTACGCAATGATAAATTATTGCTAACATTGGTGCGTGAGTTGCATTCCACAATTGTGGCATATTTATATGAAAAAAGCGACAATTTGCTACAATTTGGTGGTGACAAATTGACACATGTCTCTCTTTCTCTTCTCGATTGCTCTCTAACCGGCCAGATTGACTAAGAACATGCAAACTTACGAATGTCCGGTTTAGATTCGATTCGATCTGGCAGAAGTCTGGTTGAATTGTGCAGATTATAGTGCTCCTTTGCGCGGGGATATAGTGGCCGGGATATCGAGGAAGGTTGTCGAGAATCTTGCATTGGCAACGTCTGCCGTCTTTCTGAGCGATAAAACAGTGCACTCGAAGCTGTTGATTTTTTCCGCCTACAGCCGTCATAGTTATAAGTAGGAATATTGGCGATATCAAATAGGTTTGAAAATACAAAGGAGAGAAGCTCGGGTAGAACTGTTAGCACTACAGCCTGTTGATGCAAGTCATGGAGAAGGGGACGCACGTGAATTTCCGCAATTTTGTAGTTCCTCGTAGAGTCTTGATTTTTTTTTGCGGTTTTCAAATTTGTCCTCTTCTCCATGACTTTTTCCACACCATATGATTGGACTCACCACGTCTGCCTCCTCTCCGATCGGAATTTGCACATTGTTGATCATGCAAGCCTTGGTGGAAATCACGGGTTCGATGCCGTCCAACGTCATGCCATCATGTTCACAAGCATTGAGGACATTGCCGTCCCACTGAGAGTTACTTCAATTATTGCTACATCTTCATTGAAGGTAAAACTGCGCAGAACAACACGGAACGACGTCAAATCCGGGGGCAACGACTTTGTTCTTGTGCGACGCAAAGAGGAGATATCAACAAACTGTCAGAAGTATGATGTTATTGGGATCCAGAGGTATACAATTGTACAATATTTTATATGGCTCCTACTTTATCGAGCTCACCCATTCATCGCCCAGCTTCTGTCCGTTCTTGCACTTGTACACGGGCACATAGTCAACCAGCTCCGCAGTACCGTCTTCTCGCGCCTGGCAGATCAGCTGATTCCAGTCACCCTGAAAATAATGGAGAGATGAGCTACCCCAAACTGTGTGTTAATATTGTCTTTTCAATCGGAACACACACTCTAACCAATCGAGCTGCTCGTATTTCGAGCGCTACCACTTTCCCCAGGAGTTCAAGATATGAGCGGCCGTACCTGATTTCACATTCTTTCTCACCCTTTCAATAGGAGAGAAAATGAGCAAACTGAAGAAACGGAAGCTCATAATTCGAGCTCAACTTACAGTCTCGACGGTGCTGCGGTGATCTTTGGCGACAAGCTTTCCGATCTCGACTCTCCTCTTGTCTCTTCCCCAGATGCTGTGAAGGCACGCAGTAGCATTAACTCTCAACTTTCCTTCACTGTCCATCTTGCAAGCGTACTCAAACTTTCCCTCTTCCTGGAAAATAGATAACTTTTATTTTTTATAGGCGTGATTTTGTGATTCACATATTCGGTGATTCCACCACGACTCATATTTCTTTTCCGTCACAGCAGCCTCACAATGGCAAGTTCTACAGCGGTGGTACTGTGAGATAGCACATAGTATACGGCCTTCTTTGCAATGAAACTTATTTTTTTATTCTGACCCATGTCTCGTCCTCCTTCCTCTCGCTCCCACACAGTGGAGCGCTCACAACCGGAACCATGACGACAATTCGCATGAGCTTGATCGACCCGCCATCCTCTGTGCACACTGTCATCGAAAAGAACTTGGTGCCCGCAGCGTCGGAGTACTGAAAATGTTATTCCAGTTACGCTACGTGCTCGCATGATTCCTCGAGGAATACAATCGTAACTAAATAAATGTCGATTATCATCCAGTAGTTGTATTGGTCCGAAGGTGATCCGGAGTAGTGAAAACAGTTACAGTCTTTTCATATTCATTTTTGTTCCCAAGATACAATTGCTATTCATAGAAGCGATCTAAACAAAAAATGAACTTGCCTGTTCCTCGGTTTCCGCCCCAAGAGGGACGAAAGTACCATTGTGCGTGCGGCACGCAATCACTTCCATGTGGAGTTTGTCAGGATGACAACGACGAACGAAACCGTCTTCATTCTGTTATTATTTTATTAATTTAAAAATGTTATTATCATAAAAATTTTAGAAATACCGTTTGCATGTTCGGAATCCACAGCAGCGAGCCCTCGGCGCACAAACCGGGCACTTTGGCGGCTTCCATCTTTGCCTTCTCCTGCAATGTGGATATCGAACTGAGTGGATATCGCTTTCCCTTTTGGGACAAGATACGCTTTCAATAGAGCTCCACATCTTGTCTATGGATGAATCTCCAATGCAGTTATGATCGCAAATCACGAAAGCTTACTCGGACAGCTGTGTGCACAATTCTAATGCCGTAGATAGTTGAATCCGCCCCACACGAGTAGTTATGTTTCACGTCATCGATTGTCTTAAACGAATATTTCTTTCGAACGACTCTGTCACCATGCTGTTGCTCAGAGACGAGCAGAATGGGAAAGACGATATAGAGGGAACATATAGCGAACCCCCGGTTATACTCCAGGATGCATACATCAGAGTTGTCTAATTCAACGCACCTCTTCCAAGCCCCCATAAACAGGAATGGTCTTGTGCTGCTCCGGCATGTGGCACGCATTGATAAGCAGCTTGCCGCTGTTGCCATCACACTTGTCCGTACGGTAAATGGATACATTCTGAATATAGTGAGATGTGAGGAGGTGTGAGGACGCGGTGGCGCAGTGGTTCTGTGCCAGGAATGCGATTCCAAAGGTCACGAGTTCGACCCCGCCCGCACTCAGATCCACCCAAACCAAGGGGGTTAAGAAATGCTGGAAGTGGTGAAAACCACAGTAAAGAAATCCCCTACCACGTGCACACAACACGGGCGGAATAGCCTCACGCATAGGTCGCCGAAAGGGACAGACTGAACGCTGAATTGGCTTGGGGTGGCAGAGCCCGCCCTAGCGAGGAAAATGCCTAACACCATAAGGTCTGTTATAGAATGTATGTAACTAGAGCTTCTACAACAAGCATAGTACTTGCTCAGAATACAGTATCTACTTTGTTTGCAACAAAAGCTCACCACCAGCGCGGAAGGTTTGGCGCTGCCAGCGCAATGCATTTTCCCATCTTCCGCGTGAACAGCAAGGAGAAGGCAGATGGCATGAAGGAGAAGTGGGAGAATCTTCATACTCGAGGTATGAATGGCAATCGGCCGATGGAAGGGCCTTATATTGAGACACAGAATGAAAGTGTCATCAATGGGGCTTTCTGAAGGAAGAATCCGTTTCTAAATAGCTCGTAGTCTCTCATAGGCCACAGGGGCGAGAGATCACACGAAAAGAAGAAAAGTGTATTTTATTCTACTCTAATCATGAAGGTTTTAGGGCACTTGGTGATGGAAACCACACAGCGTTTTAGAGAAGAAACAACTTGCAAAAAGACTAACTAATCGATATTCCTTACAAGCGCTTGCTTCATTTTGCATCATTCAGGTTATTGTTAGAGTTTATTTTTGTGAAAAATGGGAAATCCGACTCGAAATAAGTAGCAGTTAGCGATACTGATAAAAGTGTGTGGGCGATACTGGTCTACTGTTTTCATATGCGCCCCAACAACAGAATTATGTTATTTTCCAATCAAGCTTCGCAAAAAGGTACAGGTCAAAGTAGTTCCGTCTTCTGCGTATTTTTCAACGCACGGCAAGGTTCTTTTTATCTGCGTGCACCCGCGACGTTGTCCCCTCCCGGTTTTTATACCAGTAACAATTGGACCAGGCTTCGTTTGCCTGTGGAGGTGGCCTCGCAAGACTCATGCCAGGTTCGGGATTCAAGCCCGGGACCTTTCGTTACGCAGTCAGGCACACAACCGACTTCGCTATGCCCTCCATACGTTTAGTGGCGATAACGTAAATATTTATATCGTTTTTTTCTTCCCTTTTCTTCGGTAAAACATATTCTCTGTTGAAATTGGTGATCGACTAAATCGAATCTCAAATTTCATGACTTTATCTGCACTTCTTTACATAACACACAAAGAATAAGCGATAAACGTGGTCGATTATTGTGGTACATGGACTATAATTATGAATAAAAAAAGTAAATTAGTGAGGATGATTGTGATATGGCTTGGATTCTTCCGTGAAAGAGAATGCATAGTGAATTTCCAGAGTTCCATCATCATTTCTCTTGCAGGTGATGTGATAGTCATCCTGAATCATTTCAATATAATGGGAAATAGAAACATTTTTTTGTTGAAAACAGATCATAGGTGCAAAGCCAGAGAACAAGAACCAAGTAATTTTAATTATTTGTAGATCGTTCTCAGTAAACTGTAAACTATCATTCGAAGGTTCTGATCTAGTGATACCATCATTTCTTCATTATTTTCAATTGGACAGGGATAACAGGCTAAACTGTCTACCTAATGTGATTTTTACCTCATCCACTGCCTCTCCCTCCAGCACATGGGTCTCCTTTAGGGTAACGCAACCGATTGTAACTGCGCTTAGAAGATTGCCCTCGATAACCTTGCATTTCTTGAGGAAGCGATCCTTGGCCTGGAAAAACTCTTCTAGATGTTAAAAAAATCTTTTTTGTTTAGATAAAAAGGCGGTGAAAAAAATGAAGAGTCACATTCACTCACCCAAACATCTCTATACTTGTGCTCTCCACATGGACTCTTCTCATCATGCTGATCGGGTGTGCGTTCCAGCTCGTTCACAAGTTCCACCGTGCCTTCGATACTGGGCAAGCACTGGATCTTAGTGAGGGTGTCGTAACCGGGTTGAGTCTCGTGGATGACCTGAATTTATATCTGACATCAGGAAGACGGAGGATCCAGAGTTAAAGGTGGCGTCCCACGAACCGCGCGGGCGAGTATGCAAAGTGAGGAATGAGAGGGACGCTCTCCTCATTTTGCATGCTCTCTCGCTCGTTGCCTGCTTTTCAGGGTCACTTGGCACGCAGCCAATTGATCATAACTCCGTTCAAACGAAAAATGGTGACTTGGGAGTCTCGAAAGTGTTATCGGGTAACAGCGACCCACCATCTCACATCGTTAACTCAGTTAGCCAGATATTCGTGGGACACCTTCTTTAATCCTATAGGTTGATGTTTTCGTTCATTGAATCAACGATAAATCGATGGGGACGAGAATCTTTGAGTGCTGAAATCATACTTCTGTCTCGCTGAGCCCAAGCACTCTTCCATCATCAAGGACACATCCAAGAGTCACGATCTCTGCTCGGTTGTCTCTGATGCGACAGCTCTTACGAGCTTTAATATCGGTCTGAAAATGAGATCAAATCATGTCATGTCATGGGTTCTTCTAATCATGGTGAACGGGGTGCGGTTCCAGACTTACCCATTCCTCATTTAGCTTCTTGCCATTTTCGCACTCCAGATTATGAATCGAAGTATCGATCACTGTAGCGGCATCATGTTCTCCCACCCGCGCGCACTCGAGCGTGGAGAGGTCCTATTCAATTAATTTACATGTATTGTCAGATGATTGTATGGAACCCTGATGTCGCTACAAAGAATGCGATACTGTGCACCTATGCATGGATGCCGCATTTTGCAATCAGTTCATCACACGTATGTACACAGATCTTTCGAGAACAAAAACTCACGCTAATCTTCTGCAGCTCGCCAATCTCCATCGTTTCATTGCCAAAGACGCAGTAGAGGGCGACCACTAGCATCTTGTCCTCGACCTCACGGCACGTGCGCAAGACGTTCTGGTGCTCCTGTGAGCATTTCCTTGCCATCGACGAGTGTTCAAGATAAGCAAGGACTCGGGATTTTAACTAGCCTTGGGGTATGATACATACTTCCATATTGCTAGTCCAAGTATTTTGTTAAACAAAAAATAGAGGTATACCCGCATCAAACTTTACTCACCCACTCCTCTCCCTCTCTTCTTCCGTTCTCGCAGACTCTGATCATCTCGACCGAGTGGTACACCTCCGCGCCCCATCCCTGACGGCCCTTGTCGCAGAAGAGCGTGTGATTGATAATCTGGTAAAGGTTTCCACGTTTTTTTATGATCGTAAGAAAGCGCTAGGTTGGATCTTCTGGTATGACCATCTTTTAGGCGGACTACAATGCCTAATCTTCGCAATCACGATTATAGGGTGTCAGAAAAGGCTGCACAGATGATTTTTTTCTGAACCTCTCAGTTCTCTCGATTCCTAGTAAAAGGAAGAACTTGAAAAACTTAAAGAAGACTAAGACACAGTGTTCCATGCGGAATAGGTGTGAAATTCATACCGTTGAAGGATCGCTCTTGTCCTGCCACGTCGTCTGCGTGCCGACATCGATAATCTTCTCATCATCAACAACACATCCGAGATCGACGATGACGGAGTTGAGATCTCTGGCGCGACAGGCGCGACGGACTCCTCTCTCAGTCTGGGAAATTTTATTTTAAAAAAAGAAAAAAATATATATTTGTATTTTATTTGCATTCCTATTCAACATAATTACTTCTTCTACCCTAAGAGCATTGTCACCGCATTGACAATTGATATCCGAACATTATTTGTTCATCAGCTATTGAAGTAACTAACTTTTATGCTGCATGCCTCTATCCACATAAAAACACCATATTAGAGATAGGAATGATTTTTAGGACATGACGAATCGTAATTATTGTCACTCACCCACTCCTCTCCCTCCCTCTTCCCATTTGCACAGGCGCCGTCCATGTCGAAGAAGTCGGGATGGAATCGGCTCTCGTCTTCCTCGATCTTGGCATCGAACTCGTCCACCCGGACGCATTTCCATGTCATGAACTCCTGAAATTGCTTGCGTTTGTTTCCCATTAGTGGTCTACAACTTTTCAGAGGCATTTTTTTAAAGGAGGAGGGGCACGAATATTTTCGCACATAAGCTGGATATGTGGAGTAATAGGGATGCTATGCCCGATCACAGATCACTTTATCCGAAGTGCTATATATAAATGCCTCTGAACCTCGCAACGGAATTTTGAAGTTTCATTGATCGTGCCGGCACAATTTGGGCAGGCACAATTGCTCGGCGGGAGTCGAACCAGCGGGTGCTGGATAGAGAGGCAAATCACAACCAGCTGGCTACGTGCCGCCATGAGTGTTCAGTCTATTCGGCTATGATAAGGGAGATGACCGAGTTATCCCGAGTGATGGTTACGGCAGGTACAGCTAGGGTGCAGGGACTTCGTGGTGGGACCCGCCAAATTTGATTCGTGCCGCCCCCCTTTAATGCTAACACGCAGCAATTGCGTACCTTGATCTCACTTTTATCAATGAGCATCAATAACAGCACTCACATCCACAATCTCCTCTCCCACTCTGATGATCCGCAGATCGTCCAGAATGCACATTCTCGCGTGCACGATCGACTTCTGCCCGGATACATGCTCGCAGTCGCGAAGGACGCCGTCGGAGACCTGTTAAGTGAGTTTTTATTGATTAATTTATATTTTCGCCCAACCATTCGAGCGAAAATTTGTTCAATAGTCATGAAAATAGTATTACATTAGCCTCCGAATCCACAGGCTGAAGTTATTGCTAACGACAAGGAATTCCTACCCATGCTTCAACTGTCTGGTCTCCCTCCTCGCAGAGCTGGCTGAATGACTTTGTGACCAGTTTGGCATCAGTCTGGCCTTGCTTCTCGCAGCGGTACTGAGTGTCGTCCTGTAATTAATCTAATAGCTATTTTTTCCATCTCGCATCTAATGATTTTACTGTTCATCAAAGTTCAACGACAATTTTATATTTTTTTACTGACTTCTTTGCTTTTTAAATACTTTTTTTGCGTTTTTTTGCATCCTTACGATAGTAAAACAATATGTGAAGCTGTCAAACCATTCTCACATCCCTCATGCTCTCTCCGATACTCAGCTCCTTGCCGCCTCTAGCGATGCATCCTTTCGCAATCAACTTCAGGCCCTTGTCGCACTCTCTGATGACGTCATCCTCGTTTAGCTGAGTGGGGAGCATGTAATCTCATTATTAATCTTAACCGATCAGTTTTCAATCATCGATACTACGAATGTTCTTTGAGGGTACTCTGAAATCGCCCTAGCCGCTTCTTAGGAATGTCGTGGTATGAAACGGAAGTGTAAACGTGCCAAAAGGTACAATGTTTTCTGATAATTTCGTTATCGACTTGCATAAACAAAAATAATTTATTCTTAATGCTTCCACTCACCTTAGTTTCCCCAGTCGCCTGACCATTGTCGCAAACAAGATCCGTCTTGTTGATCCTCACTAACTCGGCTCCGTACCGGCCCTTCCTCACGCACTTGTCGCCGAATTCGGCCTTAACAAAAAATTTGTCTTAATTGAAATCGATTTAGCTAGTCGCTGTCTCTAAGAAAACACAGATACTACGCGTGGTGATTCTGTGCTAACAGTTGTAGCTCAACAGGGATCTCAATGTCAGAATGAACAATTTCTCATTCTTCCTATCCTCACCGATCAGGATGACAGGGGAACAAAAAGTGGAATACTTACCCCAATGATATAATCTCCAACTTCGATTTCCAGATCGGCGGGGTGAATGCACCGAATGACGATCTCTTCGTAGCTCTTTCGGATTCTAATGCCCTTGAGCGTTTGGTGGCGGGTTGTGAAAGACTTGCAGAGATAAACGAATCTGTGTCTGATCTGGAATGTACTGCGTATTATAAAAAAAGATTACATAAATTCCATAACAAAGATGCAAACTCACTGTTTCCTGTCCAACCGTTTTCTTAGTGCACCATTTTGGTTCTCTCGGTTTGCGAGAAGTGCGTGGTGAGCCGTTCGTAGTCTAAAAAATACCAATGTTGGACAACAGCAAACCGAAGGAACGTCAGGTTCAGACGGCTACCCGACAGACTTCCTACCCCTGACGCGTCTGCAGGGAATGAGTAAGAACAGAATGACGATGATGATTATTGGAAAAATCACTGTGCCGACTATAATACCATTTTGTTAGATTCTTGGTCAAACGGGCTCATGTCACAGCATTCATTTGGCAGTATTTTGTTGGAGTTACGTTGGGCTAACTCATCATGTTGCGGGCTCTTCCCTTTTCTATCTCTTTGGAATTATGTGATGTAAGATTGTCTTGCGGATACCTGAGCTGGGCTCTGAGGTGTAGCAGTAGTACCCATAATCGGATAGCACACGCCGCGCGCATGCTCCACGTGATGCTTGCTCCGAATCCCGTACTCGTCAGTTTCAATAACGCAAAGACACTTCGCCACTTCTCCCTTGCTTTCGAGGAACTGAAATGAGGTTGGTGAAAGTTGCGGCTAGTGAAAAAAGCAAACAAGTTTGGGATTTTGTGGTTTTTGTCATCCAGTTGATTATCATGCGATATGGTCGACTGTTTTCACAATTTTCAGTATTTAGATGAGAAACACAAGACAACATGGTATCAGCAACAACACGCCACTCGAGCCGTCGAGAAATACGAAGTGACTCACCACTTGTTGCTTCTGCCCGACAGACACACGAGTGCCCTCGATGTCACAGAACACGACCACGATGATGGCCTGTCCTGCCTCGACACCTTGACCGTGCACGCACTTCTTTATGGTCTCACGGTCTTCCTAAAGATTTTCGATAAATAATAATAATATTTATCCGCAAATTTATTGTGATTGTGGGTGGGGTGAGGGTTGGAAAGGAAAATACAAGTAAAGTGAGTACGTGAGTACGATGTGATTCATTCATGAAGTTCTATCGGGTTATCGACAGGCTGACTATTTCAAAGTTTAATGCTGAAACGGCTATGACATCAAATTGAGCTACACACCCATTCCTCGCCGATCAGTTTTCCATTTGCGCAATGAGTCGGTTGCACGGTCGTTGTAGGGCCATCCGCGGGAGGATTGACAGCGCCGGGAGGAATATATCGAATGCCTGCTCCTGCTTCGCCTTTCCTTGCGCAGACCCACTGGGCACCGCTTCCCTGAAATAAAGAGATCAAATAGGGTATCACATTTTTTTTTGTTTATTGTTCCGCGCGTAACGAAATTGCTATTACACTATGATCGCGCTAAAAAAATAAGCAAAAATAGGCATTGATGCTTGATGAGCGTAAAATCATCCCTAAAATCCAGTTTTATCATTGAAAAGTAAGGAATACAAGTGAAAATAGGCGGAAATCGCGAAGTGAAAAGGGGCGGAGCCAACGCGATTGCCGCGCGGAATAGTTTAGTAGGTGCGCAATTACCATCGTATCATTTTTAAAATGTAATAAAAAAACTACACTAAATCCCTACGTACAATCGCGATTTTTCCCTACTTGGTGGTCAAAAAGGAAGTACTGACCTCGTTAAACGATTTTCCGACTGGGATTTCCACGCCCGCCCGAATGATGCATCGGACAGCTACCTCGATGGGGTCAATTGAGGCTTCTCCATTAGCATCCTTGCACGCCCATACGATGGACCCGTTGATGATCTGATGATTTGTTGCAAAATAATTAGATATTTTGATGAGAATGCCCGGCAAGCCAAAGTACTTTGGAAATGTAATGGTTAATGATGCATCACTAGTGGAGATTAAATTCGCTAACCCATTCCTCGTTGATCAGTCGCCCATTCTTGCAGTGAGTTGGTCGTTCAGTCGCTGTCGGTTCGACCTCGGGAGGAATGATAAGGCCAGGAGGCAGCGCACGTATGGCCGCTCCAGTTTGACCTTGCCTTTCACAGACCCATTGAGCTCCACTTTCCTAAAACAAATGTCTGATGTGGCAGTGTAATGAATGCGTCTCTTCATTTATCGCTTGCTGGTCAAGGAAAGGCTAAAATTTCACCTCGTTGAACGATTCGCCGACTGGAATCTCAAGGCCTTCTCTAATGATGCATCGAACGGCAACCTCGACCAGGCTGCGCTCTAGAGTTCCTGTTTCCTCGCCTTCTGCAAGCTCCTTGCATGCCATCACCAGATGACCATTAATCTGAAGGCGGGTTCCAACAGATCCTCGGTAGAGAAAATGAGAAAGAGATAAAGGTAAATATAGGAAAGAAGAACTTTCTTAGAGAGAGAGAGAGAGTTAAAACTACAATGAAAGCCCTTTGATAGGTTACTTTGGCCGAACGCTTAAAAATTCGCATGCTCACCCATTCCTTGTCCATGTATTTTGCTTCATTACAACGGTTGCCTGTGGGAAGAACAGTAGTTGCCGACTGCACTCCTTTCTTCTCACTCGAAATTTCGCAGAAGAACTGCGCGGAAGTGGCTTGAGCAAATTCTGGCATGTTGTCCGAACGATTGCAGCGGCATGTGCTGATTCCTCCTGCCCGGGGGTAGTCTGGCTGGAAAATCTCTTTGTAAGCACGATCAATGAAAAGTGATCTTTGTGTTCTTTCGTGGATATTATATTATTATTCTTAGCTAACGCACGTGAACTTTGTTCAGATTTTCCCGTTTTATCAAGTGAGGTACACAAAAACTTGCCACATCGCGCTCCTCTCCGAGAGGAATGATCACGTTGAAGAGCACGCACGCCTTGACCACGATGATCGGCAGAACGCCGTCCCCCACGTTGTCGTTGCCCTCGCACTTCTTGAGAAGCGACTGTTCTGTCTGAAAAACGGACATCCGCCAATTTTCTCGAAATTGATTGTGATCTAATATGATAAATAAATAATGAATAAATAAATAATGAATGAATTATTATACGAGCCATATTCTCGTCTCTTTCTTTTGCCTAATCTCTCGTCAGTAGTGAGAGAGAATTGTGAAATGAAAGACACAAATCATCCACTACTTACAAGGGAATGGTAACTGCTCACCGTAAAATTATTGAATGAGACCCATTGGGTATCGAAGTGAACCGGTACGACATATGATTTCCGTTTTCAGAAAATCCCCAAAAAATTTCTAATTCGAGAAATTTGATAAATAAGTTTTGTACTATTTAGCGTGTGATTTTGCGCATGCCGCTCTCTTTGGTACTTGAGGAAGTCTCATGGATGGAAAGGCATGACCTCCGTGGCTCAGTAGGGAAGCGCCTCGCTTATCGTTTTGGGCCCCGTTGGCTCGGTGCCCCTCCTATGCAAAATATTTTTGCCTATTTTTATATTGTTTACGGGCATACTTTTGAAACCGATATTCAACATGCTTTGATTTTTTGCATTATTTTCTCTTTGGATTTCGAACACCTATTGTGATTGACAGTGAAATTTCCTATTTTTCTTTTATGTAATCCAAAATATCGCCAATATTAGAAGTAAATAAATAAAAATAAATTAATTGGCGATTAGTCGAGCAAGTTATTATATTCTGCACGAGGCTAGTACTGCCGTCAGATAGCTCCAACAGAGCCGACCGCAGACCGACCCAGGGGAGCGAGCTCTAGTCTCCCGGAAAGGGCCTCCGGAGTGCACAGCTTGAAACTATCGGTGTTTTTGGATGGTAGCACTTCATGTTGTGAAGATGAAAAATACTGTCACAATTCGGTATGTGGAATCATAGCATAACGGATATGCAATTTCATGAAGAAATTTCGCAGTCGATCACACTGGGGGTTCGAAATCCAAAGAGAAAATAATACAAAAACTCAAAGCATGTTGAATATCGGTTTCAAAAGTATGCCCGTAAACAATATAAAAATAGGCAAAAATAATTTGCATAGGAGGGGCACCGAGCCAACGGGGCCCAAAACGATAAGCGAGGCGCTTCCCTACTGAGCCACGGAGGTCATGCCTTTCCATCCATGAGACTTCCTCAAGTACCAAAGAGAGCGGCATGCGCAAAATCACACGCTAAATAGTACAAAACTTATTTATCAAATTTCTCGAATTAGAAATTTTTTGGGGATTTTCTGAAAACGGAAATCATATGTCGTACCGGTTCACTTCGATACCCAATGGGTCTCATTCAATAATTTTACGGTGAGCAGTTACCATTCCCTTGTTAGACAGCGACGTATAAGGCCTACTCCATTATCGTTTTTGACAGTTGTGAGAACATAAAGATCGCCAACCCACCCATTCCTCGCCAAGCTTGCGTCCATTGTCGCAGAAGTAGTCAATATGCCCATCCTCGAGCTTGGCCAGCCCATCTTCCGTCGGTGCGCACTTCTTCGGGTGGTATGTATATGCCTGCGAAAGGGAGAGGTAAGATTAAGGTGCTAAAATTGCAATAGCTATGTGTCGACTATGCTTGATTGCGATTGGTTTGACCGCATGCTAGCTGTGAAAGGCAGTGAAACTGCTAAAGAAAACTGAAGTATCTTTTTTTGGTAAGGACGATGAATCTGTAGAAAGCGACACGCTAGTACTTACCACTTCACGCGTCTCTCCGAGCGGGATTCGATATTTGGAACCAAGATCGTAAGTAGGATTGATGCATGCGGCAACGGCGATTGTCGCCTGCCCGGCCTCATTCAACTGGCACGTCATCTCGAGTGGCAAGCGTTCGTGTTTCTACAATCGACACTTCTATCAGGTATAACTTTTAGTTGACGAATTGTCTGCCGGAAAACCGGAAAGACCCTAGTTCCGTCTCCATTATCATTATCGAGAAAATCCACAGCTATGCTACGGAGAACGAACCCACCCAAGTCTCGTTCAGCCGCCGTCCGTTGGTGCAGCGTGGTGACGGCACCACTCCGGGCGACCAGTGCTCAACTCGGGCTTCTGTACGACCGATGCGCACGCAGCTGTAGGTGTGGCCGTTCACCTCAAACAGTTATGTATCACGTCGCTCGCTCACTAATGAGAAGGAATATCGGAATGAAAGAAGGTTCAGAGTTTCCTATTGTCAAGATATGGATAGTAATGGGAATACGTTTTTATTCTGATAGTGCAGGAACTGAAATATCATTAATTTTTCATCTCCAGATCAAGAACGTACCACTTTCTCCTCTCCAACAGCAAGCTCGCCGGCTGCAGTGATGCAGCGAACGATCATGTTCATACGAATCTTTCGGCCGTCTTTGAACACTTGCACGTACTGGCATGCCCTCACGAAGTCGCCCTCGACCTGTAATGGATCTTGAATTTACAGACGTTGACGCATACCAGTTGGTAGGAATACTCTCTCTAGCTCTCTCGATAATCAAATTGCGATTGATCCTGTGTCATTAAAATTCTGTTATGGGAAATGTATTTTCAATAAGTGAGTTCTCCCCATTCCGTGCACTCTTTCTTCGCCTTATGGTATATTCGGAATTTTTCATAAAGTGAACCCTAATTGTCATCCGCATGATATCATCTAACTCACCCATTCCTTGCCTGCATCCTCGTGTTCGCGGCAAGGGTCCCTAGCAGTCGTTGATGAAGGAACGCTGACTGTTGACGTCTCGGGCCCTGTCGTGACGGGAACAACCACCAACTCCGCCTTGCCGTCCGCAGTGGGAGTGCACCTCATCTCGCTATTGCCCTGCACGATTTGGGTTGACGAAGACGTCGAAATCAGAAAATCAAGAATACAGATCAATAATCCGGCATTCCTTATCGAAATCTTTGAAAAGAAAGAACAAGAAATGAGGATACATTTTCTTTTTTTCTACTACTGTGGAGTACGTATAAACAGAGCTTACTACGACTTCAGTCTTGCCAAGCCAAATCCAAGCATGTTTGCTGCCCGGTTTCACGCAGCCGATGACGGTGAAGGTCTCGCGGCCCCTGTGGTCCACGCTGCAGGAACCAGCGAGACCATCGCGATAAATTGGCTGAAATAGAATTAATTAAAGAAGGAGTAAAGAAGGACCAAAATCTGGCTAATTGAGTTCGACTCCCCCGTTATCAAATTCGTTTTGAGATGAAAAAAAATATTTGTTTACGAACACTCTCTGCTCCATGGCTACTAGTGTCATCCGCGCATCGCGGTATATCGCGATGGGGGTATGTCTTCTGCTCCTCGTGACCAGGATACACCTGCAAGAAAAGATACAGGTGCTAGACATTTTCCACGCAAGACTGGCCTTGTAAGCAAGTCTGGTAATCTGCCTAGCTTGCTGCAGCAAACAATCCGTATTGTTATCGTAATTTTACCTAGTAGAAACAGTTCATGGTGCACTCACCATGTCCGAAAGATGCTCGATCTCCAGTTTCACTCCACCGTCGATTCGCATGCAAAGCGAATTGTAAAATTGCATGGCCACTTCCTGAATTGAATATACTTCGAAAAAATTCAAATTCGTAAATGGGCCAAAATGCAGATATAAACTCACTCCCTCAGTCACATTTTCTCCAATCTGGAGGAAGTTTCCAAAGTGCGAAACGCATCCGATGATGCTGCTTCGGAACCGTCTTCCGACCATGAAGCAATCATGCACGAGATTTTCGTGGACCTCAAAGTTGTTAACTTTTCCATTTTCATCACCAGCAAAATTCATTAATAAGTTGAAGTTAGTTTGCGATGCAACAATGATTTGTCTTTTCAGGATGCGTGTAGTAATTAGAAGAGCATGTACCGCTTCCTCTCCAGGCTTGATGACAGTCTTATTCTCCTTCAGCTCAATGACGCAACCGTCAACTCCCGCCAGCTCCTTGTCGAGGTCGGCCTGAAGAAAATGACTACAATCTCGCAAAATGTAGATTTTTCCAACATATTTTCCTATGATTCTTCATTACTTTGATTTTTGAATGTTTTTTTAGAGAATTTTTATTAATCTAGTTGGTTATTACTCATCATACCGGAGTCGTAATCGTGACATTGCTGTTCAGCGTAACCAGATCCCCGGTGACTTCGCACTTGGTGAACGTGAAGAATTGTCCGTGCGTCTCGTCGTAGTACTGGAATTTTTTATTTTTTTATTTTTTCCAGGAGGAAAGGGACTGGACAATGAGTAACAATTTAAATTATTAATACAGCAGGACTAAAATTTAAAAAAAAAGGGGCCAAGATTGAATCTTTGTGACATTACGGGGTATTGTGACATTATACATTATTGTTTGTCTCCTGAACATACCTGTTAGATAACCTCTGTTTCCTATATTTTCATATAGCAGTGAAATAGAAATTGAACTCGCCTCTTCCGTGCTCTCCGAATCCACAGGAACGAAGCTGCCGTTATGCGAGCGGCACGCGATCACTTCCATTTGGAACGTATCCGGGATACAGCGACGCACGAAATCAGCGTCTTCCTTAATGAATTTCGGTTATCGAACTCGTGGCTAAGGTTCGGGAATCCCAATATGACACTGAGTCTGAGGTCGCACTAAGGTGCAATCACCGAAAATAACGTTCCCATTCCACGTAGCATCTCAAATACAGGGGAAATCGGAATTCTTGGAAATTGTCCTCACAATTTGCATCTCCGGAATCCACTGCCGGGTGCCTTCTGTGCAGAATCCCGGATTTTCCACCGTATTGTTGCTCGTCTTCTCCTGAAATTTCGAGTCAAATACATTTCAAGCCAAGGAGTACTGAAATTTGTTATTTCAGCCACTCATTGTTTCACAATGCTCACCATATGAAAGTGATGCATTTTTATCACCATTGAATGAGAATGCAACGTACTCTAACAGCATTGTGCGTGATTTTCACTCCTGAATCTCCATGTTCGACGCAGTTGTACGTGTGCTTCACGCCATCGACTTCCTTAAATATCAGCATTTTATTACAGTACTATCACGAAGTCGAGAAACATACCTCCTCAACATTTTCATTCGCAGCAAATGTCTTTTTGTGCTCGGGAAGATGGCAATCGCTGATTTTCATTACAGATCTTCCATATCTCCCGTCACACATGTCCGTTCGATAGGCGGAAACTGCCTGGAAATGCCGGTTATGACGATAAAAACCTTCAATTCGCGTGTTAACACTACCTTGAGTAGCGAAGAAAGCTTGTGAAAAATACTTACCCTTTTGCTAAGGTGGTCGAGACCATTTCCGCAGTCTCTGAACGGTGGTTGATGCGCGTTGGCATGACTCAGAAGGAACCCGAGAGCGAACGGAAGGAGAAGAATCTTCATACTCGAGGTATGAATGGCACTCGAAAGATTTCGGCGCTTTTATTCAGCCTCAGGAGCAAGTGTCATCAATATCGATCTCATTCATCCTGCATTCTCTATCTGGTCTGAGAAAGTGAGAGATTGTGTGAATATGAGAGATCAGATTTCTCAATCCCCGATTTAGTGTACTTGTATTGATATCCGAGAAGGAATGCTGCAGAAGCGAAAAGCAGAAAAGTTTGTAATCGATAATCTGCCTACACTGTAGTTGCAAATTCATTTTTCCAGTAGTTCTTTAGCTTTTTTCTTTCGAAACTGGATAGCTTGTCATCTGTCGATCTTTCGAGAGAAGTGCTATTCCCATTTATAATGATGGTGGAATGGAAGAGTAACGCCAGGAGGTAACGATTTTAAAAAAGACTCTAAAAGAAGCGTCCTTTTGGGTGTTCTCGTTTTTGCCCATATTGCCCATTGCATATCGTGTAAAGTAGCAGCCAATGTGCGCCTCCACTCCTCCCTCTGCAAGAGGAATTTCCCTCGATGATCTCCCGCCGAAGGCCATACAAGCCATCATTCCGCACGCTGGAGACCCGCACCGTCTCAGACTCGTGAGTAAATTATTTTCTTTCTTTCCGTTTATTTTACTTTGAATTAAATAATATGCCACAGAACTCTTCCATTTTCCTCTGACAATGAGACCAGGCATTCATCCTCACATTGTATATTGAGCATATTCGGCAATGACCGGAGTCATCACTCTGATCGCTGAAATCATGAAAAAAATATATCCTCAGATCTCCCCCAAATGGAACGACCAAGTGCTCGAGTACTTGAGCTCCAACAAGAGGCTGATCGAGGCCGTGGACATTACTTGTGGGGACAAAATCTATGTCAAGTTGAGAGTAGCCGAAGAGAATCTGGACCACTTTGGAGCTGCTGGGTGGAGCAAGACGGGAGAGTATGGACCTGGGGAGAATGTAAATTCAATTATGATTCTTTTCCATTTTTACATCTGTGAAAAATATTCAAGAGCTTTTTAGTACCGCATTCAATATTCATAAAAAAGCGCATTCAAAGCATTCATGAGCGACTATCTGAGAATTTGAACATATGACGCCGTTTTCCTAAGAATCGAGCAAGCACCGGCACAGTGAAATTGGGTCGATTTTCTGAAACTCTGGTTTTAGAGGTTCTTTAGGGTGCTGATGACGATGAGAATTTTTATTTTGCACCTAGAGCCATCGTTGGCTCCAGATGACGTCACGTTGAAATAGATTTTTATTGATTTTCTGCTCACCAAAAAGCCCTAAAATTAACCCAGTAAGGTAACCGTAGCAGAATTTGACGCTGAACACGCCTGTGTATTTCATTTTTCATAATTTTTAAAAATAAAATATTTAAACAATCGATTTTTTTGCTTTGTCAATCCCGAGCTGAGTGACCTACACCGATCGACGCGCCTTGACGAGAGGATTCCGAATATATATGCGAAGTCCCAGAAAAACCTCGCCGTTTTACAATGGGACATCATTTACTGATGCCAAAAGGGAAAAAAGGA
>LS488148.1:54460-83134 GCA_900490705.1 Pristionchus arcanus | reverse complement strand
CGGCTCATATGTGGCGTACACACTCAGCTCACCCAGCCCTACAACTTGTGCAAGTATGAAAGGGATCCCTGAGATCGACCTTTTCCCCTAGTTCCAGGCCTGTGAAGACATATGTTCAAAATCTCAGATAGTCGCTCTCATAAAAATCAAATCACGATTGGATACTGTTGGGTAATTAAACCGGCCATATTATCTATCCTCTTCCTTGAGTTGCCCCTTGCATGTCAATTGTCTGAAATCAAGATAAATATGATCTATGGACAATAACTATCCTTCAGGTGATCCGAGTCATCGCTCCCGGTCAGAGCATCGTAAAGAGTGCCATCATAGACCCTTTCCGAGATTGGAATGACGATTGGCGAAATTCCAGGTGAGACTTGCATTTTTTAAGCAAAATCAGACGATCAATAATAGTCGAAACACCCTTCGAAGTCCTCTTTACACGTTATTAATTTTAGCGAAATTGAGTGCTGAGATATAGAACTATTTATAATAAAAAAATACTACTTAAATAATAGTGAAAAACACTATTCCCAGTCCTCCTTTCACGTTACCTAGTGCGGTCGATCACTGGATATATTTGTTATACTATTCAAAGTCTTCATCAGACTCATCGGCAACTTCACCCGCAATCCCTTCCAAGCACTGCTCCAGTACTTCCACTGCCTCTTCTTCTTCACCCTCTGCATCATCCTGAACGCCTTCGGAAATGTGGCCAAGATACGGGAGCTGGAGCGCGAGTTCCAGAGCAAACCTCGCCAAAGAGAAGAGATGGGGAGACTAAGGCTCAAGAGATTGTTCGACTCGTGCTCTAATATCGGCGTCCTCAGAGTGAGAAACGTGGACAGAAAGACGCTGGACATACTACGGAAGTGTCTTGGTTCAGTACAGATTGAAAGAGTGGACATAAGAGTGAAAAGGTCGATGTTGGACTTTCCGAGAAACAATGTCAAGTATGTGGAAATAATGGAGTGAGTCAATGTATTTGTTATTCTTCATATTTTTCTGAAAAAAGTTTCAGAATTTATTTTATTTATTTGAGATTTTTCTTGTACCACTGTATTTGTAGAAGCTATGATTAGTGTGCTCAGTAATGAATTCCCTTTCCAGAGCCGATGCTAAAGAGATGTCTGCCAAGCACAGTGTGGAGAAGGGCGTGTTCGTTGATGGATATCTGACTGACTAGATTTTCACCACAGTGATCTGATAAACATTTCACTATTTTATGATATGATATTTTATGATATTATGATAAATATTTTCCAATGATTATATTTTAGTCTCCTTGACGGACATCTAGCAACGTAGTTTGACTACAGTGATCAGTGGCAGAGAAACCACCTGTTGAATGGAGACAGATTGCCCTAATAGGACTTCATTAGTTCGAGCTCATTTAGACCAACAGGTGTATTGCAACGGATGACGATGAACAAAACAGTGAATAGTCAATAGTCATAGTGATAACATCATTCATAAATTGGAGATATTAGTGGAAAAGTTAATGGATGATCGAGATACTGCTGCGACGCTTGTGTATGCGGATTCCAAGTGAAGCATCTGAATACATTTTTTTGAATATTTTTTGGGAAGCCATTATAACCTTGAAAAGTCGTGCTCGAAACACTGGAGTTGTCAGAATGAGCGTAGTCGAATGGACAATGGAGTGAAATGCGAATAGCAAGGAGCTGATTTCCATCAGGGGGACTGCAAAGAACTTTTATAAGAATTCCATGTAAAAATAACCAAGGTTCTTTGGTGGTTTTCGGAAAGGTCTGACTACGGGGGTTTTTGGTTATTGTCTCTTGCGCAACCAAAATCCAACGTACTGGATCTTCTCTGTATTAGGCCAGTTCCTATTTTCAGACTAGATTCACAACTATAGATTATTTTCTACTATTATGTATATTATTTTCTTATCATTACTATTATTATTATATTATTACTAGATTATTTTCAGAGTAGATTCAATTCAGATGTCAGAGAGATCTTTACCAGAATAGTTCCAACTCACTATCATCGGATTCCAGTACCGTGTAGTACACCATAGCTGTTGCGAAGGGCGCGACTATGAGCAAGATTGGAATTGTTCCCTGAACAGGCGAACAATAACTGTGCATCAATACAGTGTATGACAGTTTGCATTGGTAATGGTAAATATAAAATGCTACCAAGTCAAACGATTTTACAGTCAGCAGACTACCCTAGATAGCGCCCACCGGTATGGCCAGCTGCTATAAAGTGGTATTGCAATTCAGAAAAAGAATATTACCACAACTATCAACGAGATCATCATTATGTGATGGTACTTTCGCGTCTTGGAACTGAGAGTTCTCGCTCGACGAAGAATGGCGAATGTGTGGGTAGGAATCTACAAGTTTGATCGTTTTTCACATCAACAAATAATAACAAAATAATAAATAAATAAAAATGCACTCACGAAAGTGAAGAAAATCACTCCGCATATGAAGATCATGAAGGCCCATGCGCTAAATTTATCAAAATGGTTACTGCTATTCAAATTGAAAATGACTACTTTCTCAGCAGTTGAAAGTCTTGAAAACATTCCATGTGAGCGATCGATGTTGGATCCCACGCAGTGGAAATATCGTGTTGAGAGAAGTATTTCTAGATATTGTAAATGTATTATTTTACGAAATCTTTAGCGTTACCTGCATGATCGGATGTGTAGTTGGAATCCATGCGAGCTGAAATATAATTTGACGTTTATGATTTTTACACAACAAATAACTGACATAGTAAGAGTATCCATAGGTTATACTAGGCGCAGCGACAATGATAATACAGACAATTCGGGAGTACGGCCCGAGTTTGAAGATGGAGCCTTCAGGAACGATGAGCTGGAAAATCATTTTTCATACTACATTTTTGTTTTTGAAAGTTATGTATCTTTCAGCTAGTAACGAAATTCCAAAAAAAAGTTGGAATCCGTTGCGCGCATTTCGTTTTATATTGTGTGATAATTCAGCCGTGCTTGAAATAAAAATTAACAAGATTGTATCATGAATGTATCTCAGTAAGTAAATTTCGGAAATCTCACGAAATTTCGAGCAAAATCACCTGGTGTCGATGGCAAAAACAAGCCGCGTAGATGGGAGCATTCAGTGCCATGAAGGTTATCCAGATTATCTTAAAAATGATTTTTCACCGTCATAGAAGTCGCTCAAAGGGTAACCGAGTCATTCAAGAATCTAATGCGTTTTGCTGATACGGTTTAATTACCAAGTTTATACCCATGGTAATTATTCTTGAGAAACGAAGTACTTACGAATCCCCAAGCAGGGTTGAGTGGAATGTTGATCAATGGAGCATCTCGGAAAATGCACAGAGCAGGCATGATATATTGCGGATCGAATATTAACTGAGTGTAGACGTCCAATTGCGCAGTAATGTACTGGAAATATTGTATCTTTCAATGCTGACTTTAGGATTAAATGTTGAAGGGCGAAACTCCTTGAGACTGTTAAACATATAATGCTAAAGGATTTACGTCGAGCGATTTTACGGAAGTCTTTTGAATAAGCACATCACTAGGTGGGGTTCACAGGCAAGACTTTCCTGTTTGGCTCCATTTAGAAAAAAATAACAAAACTCACAATAAGCATCAACATCAGTCTCGAATATTCCTTGGAGATGCTGGGCGTCTTTCGTATAATAAAAACGCACAGGCAAGCCATTACCATCGATGAAAATGTCAGAAATAGTTTGCAAATACGGAGGGCATTGTGCATAGAAGGATCGACGGGTCTCATGCATTGCATTTCGGAAGTATTTCTATTGTTTGCCCCGATGTCCGATATAATCACAGAAGAAGTAATTGGAAGAAAATGAAGAAAGAAGGAGGCTTCCACGTATATTTAGAAATTGAGCTAAGATGAATTAAGGCCGAGTACTAATGGTCAAGTGCCGGTTTCTCCAACTCCTTTGAATTTGTGGACAGCTGAATATTATCCATTTTCACCGGCTAAAGTGTCAAAACAAGAGTTGAAAGATTGAAGTTACTTGCGTAATTGAGTTATACGATAATGTTGCAATTTTTGTTGAAAAATGTTTAAGTTCAAGTCACTTCGATTAGATTTGCTCGAATAAATAAATTAGATAGTTTGACAATTTTCAGTGACGTAATTTCAAGTCAATTAGCAGCTGTAAACGCGTAGCACTTTTCCTTTTCTAAGGCACAAATGCCACAAAAATCGAGAATAAGCACGTACCCTTCCCAACTTCTTTCATCAATTTACAAAAACAAGTGATGGCATTCGGGTAAAGTTTTCAAGGAAACATTGCACCAGGGATAATAACGACATTGATAACAAAATCATACAAAATCTACATAATCATACTCATTTTAAAGAGAATTAATGTGAACATGTGTGATCGACGACTGTCTTCCCGTTGATACATCTTTCATCGAAATCGGAGTCACGACGACTCGGTCTGGAGCACTTTTGAAGACCATCTAGAATTTTTTTAAAAATTTATTTAAATGCAAGAAATTACCTCCATCAAACGCCGTCGAAATACTGGAGTGGTGAGAATCAATACAGTCGAGTGCATCACGGAATGAAATGCGTTCACCAGTGTACAGATTTCCATTAGGGGAGCTGCAATGTCACTAATTTTCGCAAAAAAATGCGAAATGTCATACCATCGGAGCGCACACGTGTAAATGTGAAATGAGCGTAATAATAGAAAACATATGCAAATGGAGCAACGATAAGAGATATTGGCACCGCTGCCTTAAAATATTATTTTGTTTTGTCATAACATTTTGCTTGATCCTTACCACAATAATCAGCGAAAGCATCATGATTCGGTGAAATGATCGGGTTTTGGCGCTGATGTTTTTCGCTTGTCGTAAAATTGAGAATGTGTGAATGGAAATCTGAACATCTTGTCCAATCAAAATAAGTATGCCGGAAATATGAAATTCAAGTTACACGATGTGATTTTCACGATTTTCAAACTTTTTTGACGATTTTCTGAAAAAATGGCCCTAGGGGTACTTTTTCATGTAGAGTTCGAAAATCGACCTTAGAAAGTCGTATCTCCAACCCCCGGTACGCTATGGATCATGGTACCGTGCCAGGGGCAAAACCAATTTTGCGAATCGGGCTTCAAACCTATACATATGATAGCACATCTTGTAGATCTCGTCGAGACAAACATTTTTTGGGAAGAAAGTGAAAAAAAATATTTTCATTGAAGAGAGTTATGCTCTTCAACATTTTTTAAATATGTGCCGTAAAGAATTTTTGCACACACCATACATTTTTTATTTTTCCAATCTATTCAGCATCCTTTTTTACCCCTCTGGCCAAAAATTGAGCAAAATCGAAGATGGCGATAGTTGTTTTAAATTTCTTCAAATGCGCGCAACCTCGCTTTTTTGCTAATTTTCCAGAAATTCGACGTTGAAGAACTCTCGATTTTCGAGCCAAAAAGTCGTAATTTCTACTAAAAATGTCTAATATGGGTCAGAACAACATTTTCTGACAGTTTGGAAACAATCGGGAAACATTTTATTTATTTTTGGATTTTGAAAAAAAGTTTTTTTACTAAATTTTTTTCTCTGTTTTTTTGGCCCCAAACTTTCAGAAAATGATGTTCTGACCCATATTAGACATTTTTAGTAGAAATTACGACTTATTGGCTCGAAAATCGAGAATTCTTCAACGTCGAATTTCTGGGAAATTAGCAAAAAAGCGAGGTTGCGCGCATTTGAAGAAATTTAAAACAACTATCGCCATCTTCGATTTTGCTCAATTTTTGGCCAGAGGGGTAAAAAAGGATGCTGAATCGATTGGAAAAATAAAAAATGTATGGTGTGTGCAAAAATTCTTCACGACACATATTTAAAAAATTTTGAAGAGCATAACTCTCTTCAATGAAAATATTTTTTTTCACTTTCTTCCCAAAAAATGTTTGTCTCGACGAGATCTACAAAATGCGCTATCACATGCATAGGATTGAAGCCTGGTTCGCAAAATTGGTTTTGACCCTGGCACGGTACCAGGAAACATAGGGCACCGGGGGTTGGAGATAGTGCTTTGTAAGGTCAATTTTCGAACTCTACGTGAAAAAGTACCCCTAGGGCCATTTTTTCAGAAAATCGTCAAAAAAGTTTGTACGGCCCTTACTAAATTCTCTCAGATAGTCTCTGATAAGTTCTTGCGAGTAGATGATACCGCACCCTCTGATATTGAAAAGTGGTTGTAGAACTGAACTATAACCATTAAGCCCTGTGTGGTGGTTGAAGTGTTACAGTTGGCAATCATTGATCTTTGATCTCTTCAGAGGGCAGACTCAAGGTGCCCGAGAAGTGGTGTGACATCATCGAGTACCTCAGCGGGATGCAGTTCGAGGATTGCGCCGATTTCGTGCAGATCAACCTCTTTCTCACGCAGATTTGCATCGATGAGAATGTGAGACTAATTTCCGGTCCTGACATTTTCCGGTTCTCGCAAATTCCGGTTCTTGGAAATTCCGGCTCATATCAAAACCAACTTCTAAGTATTGAGAGCGGAAACGAAGTAGAAAGGGAGATAGGATAATCGATTAATTGTAAAAGCTGTGTGATAGTCTAGAACACGAAATATTAGTACAATAAATAAGCTAAATTATATTGTTTCATACTTATTTTATTCGACGATTTCTAGATCGATGAGAATCAGCCGTTCGACTGGGCCGGCAAGAAGCCCAAGTCGCCCGAGAAACCAAAGAAGGACAAGAAGAAGAAGAAGGTATACCTTACTTTCCTCAAGCTGCACGATTCTTCACAAAAACCAAGAAACAATTGCCATTACTACCATCAATATTCATAATTTGGTTCATTTGAAACCGCGTTTTGCCTATGCCTCCACGGGGAAGGCTCGAATCACTGGGGTTGTGATCGATTGTGGAGCCGGGTGGGGAATGGGGTCGGGTACCACGGTACCGGGTGCCAGGAACCAGGAACCGTAGCTAAATTGTATCGTTTTAGGAGGGCGACGTGCGCAAGAAGAAAACTGCCGAGCCAAAGGAACCGAAAGAATTCAAAGATCCCACACACAAAGAGCACAAGGAGGCCAAGGAGGAGGATAAGGTAAGGGCCGGTAAATGGAAGATCCGTGAACTAGGATGACCGGAAATTAGAATTACCGGGAACTCTCAGGACCGGGAAATAGTTCAACCAGAAATTAGAATTACCGGGAATTCTCAGGACCTGGAAATGGAAGATCCGGGTATTAGGATGACCGGTATTTGACAGACCCGGATTCAATTTCAGAACCACAAGCCGAAGGGCAAGGGCAAGTCGAAGAGCGACAGCGAGATTGAGAGCAATGTAAGATTTGCGAATTTTGAACTTTGATCTTTTACTAATTTACAAATATCCAGGAAGGCGAGGACGACTACGCGGCGTTCCTTAGATGGTTCGTTTAATTTTATTTAATTTAATTATTTATTAAATTAATAAATTAAAATAATGATAAAATATTTCAGGAAGAAGAAGCGTAAGAGCAGGAGGAGGAAGACGAAGCAGGTGACCGGAAAATAGAGATCCGGAAACCGGGAAATAGGTCCGGCAAATGTGGCCGGGAAATAATGCATAACAGAGCCGGAAAGTACTCTTGGATCAAAGATCAAAGATCAAGGACCAAATTCGCAGAAATCGAACGAGTACTCGGAGAAGACGCGCAAGAAGCCGGCTACGGAGAAGAAGAAGGTATGCTTTCCTTGTTTTTTCTTGTTTTTCTTGTTTTTGGATTTTCGAATGCTCCTGTGAAAATATTTCAAAAATTAATGAAAAAATTGAAAATATTTGCAATTAAATAAATCCTTTCAGGACGCGGCCCACGACGAGCACCCGAAGGAAGCAGAGATTCCCGCCGCAGTGCCGCCCAAGATTGTTGATGTGACTAACTTTATTAATTAAATAATTAAATATTGCAATCTGCGGCAGCACACGTAACGTTTCTCGTAGCATGAAATAGTGTCTGTTCGTAATCGAAATGACTACCATTTTGATTAAAATATTAATTTTGATTAATTATTATAATTGCAGAGCAACGAGCACCTCGCCCTTACCAAGAATGAGCTGATCGTGGCGAATATTACGCCGGCGAGGGCTCCCCCGGTCCCTGCTCCTCAGCCAGGAAAGAAGAAGGAAACGCCGCACGGAACGCCCGAGGTACTTAGGGTTAAGGATATTGTTAGGGATAAGGATTGGGTTAGGGACTGGGGGAATCACGCCGGCGAGGGCTCCCCCGGTCCCTGCCCCTCAGCCAGGAAAGAAGAAGGAAACGCCGCACGGAACGCCCGAGGTACTTAGGGTTAAGGATATTGTTAGGGTTAGGGTTCAGGATGTACAATTAGGGATAGGGTCCTGCCCCGCCCCTCAGCCAGTAAAAAAGAAGGAACGCCGCACGGAACGCCCGAGGTGATTACGGTTAGGGATAGGGTTAAGGATTGGGTTAGGGTTCAGGATATAAGATTATGGATAGTGTCCTGTCCCCACCCCTCAGCCAGTAATGAAGAAGGTACGCCGCACGGAACGCCCGAGGTACTTAGGGTTAAGGATATTGTTAGGGATAAGGATAAGGATTGGGTTAGGAACTGGGGGAATCACGCCGGCGAGGCCGCAGCCTGTTCCTGCCCCTCAGCCAGGAAAGAAGAAGGAAACGCCGCACGGAACGCCCGAGGTACTAAGGAGGATGTAGGATAGAGATAGGGATATGGATAGGGAGTAGGGGTACGGTTAGGGAGATAAGGTTAGGGGTAAGGTTTGGGGACACTACAGCAAATCAACTAGTAGGCGCCTTTCACGTACAATCACGATCAATTGCATTCGATTTTACAGTCGTCAAAATCTCGTTCCATGTCATTTGAAATGCGCGGACACGATAAATACTTTGATAATAAATATTTTTTGGGAAAACTAATTCCTTTGCTATTCCAGTCGAACGAGAGCAACAACGAGCGTGAGGAGAAGAAGGAGAAGTTTGTGACGAAGAAGAAGAAGAGGGGCACTGGGGTTGGTTAATTAAATATTAATCTTTCATTACATGTCTTTTTTATACTTCACACTTTGTTTTTTTTTTGCTTTTTCCTGTTAGATTTGTGTTTTTTTATAGATTAACTACGAAAAAATATAAATATTTTTTATAATTTATTTTGCAGTCCCAGTGCAGCGACGCTAACGACGATGCGAGAGGGGCCGTCGAGGCGTTTCAGAGGAAGAAGGTCGGCGTGCGCAAGTTAGCGGTGAGTAGTCAGGGAAAAGTTGAAAATTGAAGAATCGGGAGATAAAAATGGAAAAAAGTTGACAAAAAACATCGAAAAATGTCCATGAAACGTGCGCTATTCTACCATCTACTGCCACTGGTCCATTCTATTAGGGACTGCTAGGGATACAGTTAGGATCGAAGGGTAATGGGGCGTCGAGGCCTTCCAGAGGAAGAAGGTCGGCTTACACAAGCTTGCGGTGAGTTGGCAGGGAAACACAACAAAAAACGTTATTAAAATAAACCAAAAACTTTGCTAAATGATATTAAAAATTCTCTTTTTTTGCATTAGTGTAATTATGAAAATTTAATTGATTTTTGAATGAGGCTTTGATCGAGTAATGCTTTATTTTTTCAGACGAATCTCAACGTGACCGAGAAGAAGCAGCTCCGCAAGGTGGCCACCAAGCGGAAGTCGTTGGCGGATGAGGAGGTTAGGATTCTGACGTTCCCAAAAATATCCAAATTGATGAGTCAATATTTTTAAAGTGTCCAAGATTCCAATTGTTTCCGTAAAGAAATTAGTCAAAAAACCATTCCATTGCAGAAATCTCCCGCCGCCAAGCCCGTAGTGGACCCGAAGAAGGCCAATGAAGTCAAGAAGAAGTAGAGAGAGGATAGAGGCCGTTGCCTCTCATCCTCGGAAAAAATTCAAATCAATCCAAAACACATCGAGTAAACAAATGTTTGCCGTGAATAAATCTAGTAGAGATTGCCCAAGCGTTAACAATTAAAACTACTGAACAATTCACAATCATCGATAATCTGCTCGATTCCTATAATCAATCTCTTATTCTCTTTGTTGGTACAGCGGATGATTCATATTTTTCTGTTCCATTCCAAATTCTTGGATGCATTCGAAGAATGTTTAGTTGAAATATAAAATGTTCAATTGATTTATCGCGGTGAGCAAGTTGCATAATATGAATATAATCGTGAATAGTCGAATATATCGGACGAAATGCGATTCGTTTATGCGGTTTTTGCAGTAGTCGTTACTGGAGCAACAGTTGACTGAAAAGAATTGAAAGCAACCATTGAATGATTGAAAGTAAATTGCGTGAAAGACATGAAAAGGTGATCGATTGAAAGTAATGGATCCGAAACTGCTTGAAAAAAGGAATATCGACTTCGAAAAAATCTCAAATAAAAGCAAGATCTTACTCCAATAGCCCCCGTAGCCGGGACCGCTCCAGGAATGATGCCGGGCAGGCCTCCGAGAGTGCCGATGAGCTTAAAAATAATATATTTAATATTTAAATAATTAATAAAAATAAATACCGGGTTCGTGAGCGTGTCAACGGTGCCTCCGAGGGTCTTCACCAGAGTTCCCGGGTTGAGAGGGGTGAGAATGCCACCCTGCAAGTCATTGAGTAAACATTAATAGAAAGTATTCGAGAATTTGTCATTTCACAAGAAAAGAATGAGTTGTCGGGGAATTTGGAATATTCTTACAAGCGGCCCTCCGACCAGTGGGAGTGTATTAACCAGCATGGCGTAATAGGCCGCGAACAGCTTCTGGAGAAGATCTGAAGACCGCTCAATAAAAGTTTTAGCCCGGATATACGATTGCACTGGTCTAATGGGCAAAAGAACATGCGAAATGAGGAGAAGTGATGCCGAATTGTCAAAGTTAGCTCAGAACTGACCCGCAGTGCCGTTGGTCAAGCTGGAGACAGGTCCGGTAGCTGGTGCCGTGTCGCGTTTCTGAATTCGATTGATATATATTTTCATTTCTCATTTATGAAGAATGAGAAGGAAACGAGTGGCCTCACTCCGGCGAACTATTATAAACTATGGGATTTCGTGTTCAGAAGAATGGTGATGAATCTTTCTAATTGTAAGTGGGAGAATAATTCCCAAATTGTCAACCTCTCTCCTCGGTACTGCAGCTGCGGTGAGGGCAACGGTGGATACGAGTAGGAGCAGGCAGAAACGGGCGGAGGTGAACATCTTTTGTTCTGAAATATATCGAATTTTCGACATTAAGCATTCGAAATTCATAGCAGAAATTATAAGAAATTATTATTTTTATATCGAAAGCACTTGAAAGACAAAAAGTGAAGTGAAGAGAAGAGAGGTTGATGTTCTCCCTTTGCTATCCTCTACTTTTATAGTGGAGCGGCACGCGTGAAAATTAGCATATTCTGTATAGTACCTGCGAAAACAATACTGCAAAGATATTGTTTTCGAGTGCCTTTGATATACTTATTCATGCAGTATAGATTTCGTTTTAAATACGAATTTTACCCAGTTTTAGCGATTGTTTTTGGACAGATCCACAACGTCTAAAGTGATCTACCGTCATGAAAGACCCCGTTCACGAAACCTGCTTCTTGACTTTACTCTTAACCATGTTTGACAAAACTTCGATGGCTGGATTACCGACACTTTGAGTACGAAGATCCCAATTCCGTCCCATTTTTTACCCCCAGCAGGACAATTGCCTGAAGTCAGGAAAAGTGAAATGTAATGTGTTTAGCGATACTGATTTTACTATCTCAACTAGTTGAGTTACAGGTGGTGTTTGAATGCGTGTTGCTTTCAAAGGCTTAGAAGACACAATGTGTGAAATATTTCAGGGAAAAATCAATAAATAATGAAAAATAATCAACAAATGAATTTAAATTTGTATGAACTGTTATCAATCGATACTTATCTTCCGTTCATTCCGACTTAGAACATTTTAGCTGTAGAGATTATTTGGCTCTGTACGGATATTGTGGCCCGTCAAGATCATTGTGGCCCGTCCAAAATTTTTGTGGCCCGTCCAGATTTTTGTGGCCCGTGAAAATTTTTGTGGCCCGTATAAATTTTTTGTGGCCCGTGCAAATTGTTTGTGGACCGTCACCAGAAGTTCAGTTTAATAATTATTTCGATGAGTATGTCTGCGCAAGTTAATATAAATTAATTTTCAGGCATTGCAAGCCATGATTAGGGATGGGAAAGAAAGAGAAAAAAAAAAAGAAAAAAGAAAAAAAAGAGAGATTTTTTTTAAATCTTTGAGCGGTCGTATAGGGCGAATGAGTAAGGAAACCTATGCAAGAGTTGATTCCTATCGATCACAAATCTATTCGAGAACATATTCCGCTTTTGAACGGGTCAAAATATTCACATTCTTGCTTTTTATTCAAAAACTCTTGCTTTCAACACGGTGTTTTTCAGCATTTTCCTGATTATTGAGTCTAATATGCATAGAGACTGCAGGCTCCGCCCACTTGTGAGGGACAGGGAATAGACGAAAAACTGGTTCGAGAGTTGGCAAAGCGAATTCTTAACGAAATTGATCGATCAAAATTGCGTTGGATAGCTCTCGACCTCCTCTTTAAATGGTCCACCCGGCCCTATGATTGATTTAGTATAAATAGGTAAAAATGTCGATAAACTGTTCCGGGATAAGTGTTTAGAACACTTCCAACTCAAGTAGCAATGGGCCGGTTGAACAGAATGTTCCTTCGAATTTTTGAGGATTTTTAGAGAAGAAAACGCGAAGATCGGAAGTTTCCCCACGTTGCCAATCCATTTAGAAGTTTTCCGTAGACGCGCGCGCACGACGCCCTAACTCCGCCCATCCCTTGCCGCCCACAAGCGCTGTTTGCTTACCCGGCGTGAATAGAGCGCGCGCTGCCTACGCAAAGGGACGAGTTCTCCCTCCGCTTGTCTCTCACGACTGGGCGAAGCTCTCTTCGTAAATTTTTCGGAAGAGCTCGAAATAGGTTCCGCCCACTTTTGGCTCGTCCTGATTTGGGACGCTTCTCTGTTGAGCCCAAATCGCATGATTTTTGGTCCATAACTCGGTTCAAAGAAGAGATATCGACACACGGTAAAAAGTATGGTCCTATTCATACCAAGAGGGGTACTATAAGCACTCAAACACGTCATCACGATAGATTCCGTCAATCACGTTGCGGTCTCTAAATATGCAAATTAGATGTACCATTGAGTTGTTCAAGGTTCGAATTGAAGAAATACATTACCTGTACATATTCCATGGTCAAACACTTCGGTATACTACTTCCCTAATTTTAGCGGGCCGTTAAATTTTTATGATAACTCTTGCTTTCCCATCTCTAGCCATGACACAACAATGTACAGACCCTTCCACTGTAACTCACCTCAGAAGCATCGGAGAAGGTTGGCAGAGCTACCAGTCGATAGCCCCATGGCTTCGCGTTTCACAATTTAAAAATTTAAATTATAATGATAACGAATGGTGAATTCGGTCAACGATGCATATTTAACTTTACTGGTATAATACTCAATTAACATTGATGATAAATGAATTCGGAACAAATGTTGAAACATATCACAGTCACGAGTGAGTGGAAGGGTATCTACAGGTCTTCTTCATCGTCATGATACTCGAAAATTAATTTATATTATTATAACTTGCGCAGACATACTCATCGAAATAATGATGAAACTGAACTTTTGGTGATTGGCCACAAAAAAATTTGGACGGGCCACAAAAAATTTATACGGGCCACAAAAATTTTCACGGGCCACAAAAATCTGGACGGGCCACAAAAATTTTGGACGGGCCACAATAATCTTGACGGGCCACAATATCCGTACAGAGCCGATTATTTTCCATTCTACACGTAGGTATCCTTTGACGAACATTAAAGAAGGCGTAAACTCAATATTTTCGGGCATAATCTGACGTCATAGGCCGATAGTATCCGTAAACCACATTCCGAGCTCGAAAATTAAAACTCTCAAGATCAACTTTGAACCGAGTTACACGCGCGCAAAGTTTCTACAGGGCACAGGCAAAATCAAGATGCGCGGTGCAAAGGGAAGAGGGTTAGGTCAAGACACAGCGGAGAAGGGAAGGGACGGGAGAGGAGTGAAAAACTCTCGCGAAAAAAACTCTCTCACCGTACTTTCCCCTGATCGCACAGGGGAAGAGCCTCTCCGAATTTGGAGTTTACGCCTTCTTTAACGTGAGAGCATTGACAATGTGAGTCATTGTGAGCATTGTGAGTCTGCAGAGCGTTTCAACCACACGATAATAAAATGAAATGGTCAATTGTTTTTATCGCAGACTGCTTGTTGCATAATGTGAATGTAATCGTGAATATATCGGATAATATATCGGATGAACTGCGCTTCATTTATCCAGAAGCCGCAGGGGTCGTTGAGGCAGCCACAGGAGCCTGTCATGACATTTTTTTTAATTGGAGAAACCATCGATCGATCGATTTGAAGTCAGGAAGAAGAAGATTAAGACACATGTTTCCTCAGGCGATACGAGAAAACAGATTTCCTTTTCTTACCGCGGTACTCCCAGATACTCCAGTGGCGACGCCGGGAATGATTCCGGGAAGACCTCCGAGAGTGCCGATGAGCTTAACAATCATATATTTAATGTTTAATTAAATTAAATAATTAACAAAATAAATACCGGGTTCGTGAGCGTGTCAACGGTGCCTCCGACTGCCTTCACTAGAGTTCCCGGGTTGGCAGCTTCAAGAAGTGGGGCCTTTAAAAGTACGCTTGCAATAGATTTTGCAGTCGTTTAACGACTATGATAGGTCGACATTACAGAGTGTAAAATCGATCCATTCAGAATAATATGATATCCGAGCTAGAACATTTTTGAAACATTTTCTGTAAATATTACAAGAAGAAATACAAGAAATCAAAACACTTAAGTTGTCATGAACTCTGGAAATATTCTTACTATTGCCGGTCCAACCAGTGGGAATCCACTGAAAATCATCGTAATGTAGGCTTTGTACAGATTCTCGAGGAGATCTGAAGTGTTTATTGATTCCATTTTTTCATCCATTTTTGTTAAAAATATGCAAGATTAAGAATTATTTCAGCCCCGATTTACTATTGCTCTCTGGCCGGTACGGACTAAAGAGAATGCAAAAAATTTCATGTCAAATTGTCATTTCTAGCCCGTGTCTCACTTCCAGTGCCTCCGGTCAAGCTGGAGACTGGTCCGGTAGCTGGTGCTGTGTCACGTTTCTGAAATTATTATAATAGTGAAAATTACTTTGAGTTCTGGTAAATCGAACTACGGAGTTTTCTAGGTAGAAAGAAATAAAATAAATGCTCTGTTACAGCAGAAAGGCCCCATGAAGATGAAAAAGTCCCTTGAAGATAAACAATTTCGATGAAGATGGAAAAACTACCTCTCGTCTCGGTACCGCAGCTGCAGTAGCAATGGTAGATACGAGAAGGAACAGGCAGAAGCGAGCGGAGGTGAACATGATTCTTCTTGTTCTGAAATTTTGATAATTTGTCAAAGAAGTTTGAATACACAGCAAACAACAAGGATATTTAAGGAAATCAGTGTGGATAAATTGGAACAAAACAAGAGTAGTGTGGAAGCGATTTTTTTCTCAATTGCATAAATGTGGTTGTCAAAAAAAAGAGAAAGCCTGGAAAAGTAGTGGTGAATATGTTTTGAAGTAATGATTGCTGGGGAAGAGAAGACAAGTTGATGCTCTCTTCGTCATTTCAGTGACTTTTATAGTGAACTGGCGAGCGTGAATATTAGCATATTCTGTATAGCACCTGCGAAAACAATACACTGCAAAAATATTGTTTTTGATGAGTGCCTCGGGAATCATAGCCCCCCCTCCCCTGCAGAATTGATTTCCTTTGGGCGATACGAATGTGAGATCTTTAGGAGAAGAAAAATGATAGAGTCTTAAATCTCAAGTATTTTATTTAGTGCAGATGGTCATGTGTTTATGGGATGATTCTGGAGATACATCGTGAGACTTCATCAATGAAAAATGGGCAGATCTCGGTTTAAACTTATTAAACATACTAGCAATCGAACATTTTCAATACTTTTCAAAAAAGAAGCAATCGACATTGTAATACCTACTGGTTAATATTCTTTATTAACGAGTCTTCTATTAGCCAGTTGATAGCTACAATTACTCATATCACATTATCTATAGACAGCCACGTAAAACATAATTTTTCTCGTATCGTTCTTCGAAAACACTTCTGCAGTGCTGTTATTCTCTGTCTACATCGCACACTTTGCAGGAAATATGCAAATTTCGCACTATCTCTCTTTTTCGAAATACGTGTCGTCGTCTCTTCACATCACTTCCGCTTTCGCCACTCTGACCGGTGAGAGGGCACTTGAAGTGAGGAGAGTAGAGCCTTATGTCGAGGTCGAGCTCCGTTCCACTATAAATGTCGGCGTCGAAGAGCAGGGAACATCACCTCACCTTCACTTCCTCTTCTCCTCTTCCACTATCTAGCGCTTCTACACATCTCCAGGCATTCGTTGTCTTTTGCCTGGAGATGTGTAAAAGCGCACGGTATTCCGAAGCCTTTATTCCGACTATCTAGCTTCTGTTTTCAAATTATGAAGAATTTATTTTTCCAGAAACATGTCCTTCTCTGCCCGCCTCTGCCTTCTCCTTGTCGTCTCGGTCATTGCCCATGCGGCTGTTGTGCCGAGCAGAGAGGTGAATTAATTAATTTAGTATCCGATCTGCCCCAATAAATGCGCAGTCTGCTCGGTATGTAATTGAAAAATTCCTGAAGGTTCATGTTAAATTGGCTAACATCGTTTTCCAGAAACGATAAGATAAATCGTTTCCAGAAGCGTCAAGCTCCCACCCTACCGGTAGCACCGACAGTGCCAGTAGCTCCAACGCTGCCAGTGGCACCCTCTAATCCACTCAACATCATCAGCACCCTGATGACGTTCCCTATGACTCGTGAGATATTCAATGATAACTATCTTCTACAAACTCTATTGCTCATAATGGGTTAAAACCTCCGATTATTTATTAACTCTAGTTTATCCAGACTCATCATATTGATATTTACATCCATCGTCCATGAATATTTAAGTCCGTGAATATATTTGCAGTCATTCAAACGATCCTGAATTTACTTCTCGGCCCCATTACCGCAATCACTTCCAACATTCCTCTCGTCGGAGCGCCGATTGTGGGTTTTCATTTTCGAAAAATATTATTCTAAACAGGACACTTTTGAGCGTGCTCATAGAATCGATGATAACAATAGATTTGCACCCAGAGAGGGTCATTACTAATATATTTTTGGAATATTCCGAAAAGAAAACTGGCTGACCGAGCTGGCTCATATTTTTAGCTCTAGTCTGAATAACACGCACCCGATTGCAGAGCAGCGCGCTCAACATGGTGAATCCGATGGTCGGCCAGGTCACTGCCCCGGTACCGAAATTTACATATTTTTCTTATATTCTAAATAGTCAAAAAATGTCAACTGTTCTTAAAATAGTCACTGACCTAGCAGTGGGCTCCCGCAGGACTTCGTGTGCCTTGAGTACGGGGTGACGTTACCTTTCTTTTCTTTGAAGGTCCTTGTCACTTCTTGAATGTAACAGTAGTGAGGTTTGATGATGCAAATATTCTTCTCAGATCGCTGGACTGACTGGAATGGTTGGAGGTGCCATCCCCGGCCTCGGAGGTGCACTTCCCGGCCTTGGTGGCCTCCTGCCAAGCGGTCTTCCCGGCGTTCCTGGCGTTCCCGGTCTCCCCGGACTTCCAGGGGTAACATAATAAATTAATATTTTTAATTTTTAAATCTTAAAAATCCAAAATAATAAATACTTTTTATTGCAGGCCCCCACCACTGCCGCTCCTTCCGCATCGGGATAATTCCGATTTTATCCTGCATATTCGACCATTCACGATTATGCTTTCTCCTATTTTTGATAAACCGATCGTACATTCATTAAGTGTTGTTTGAGCAAAACAGCTGCACATATGAAAATAAAAACATGCAAGGCAAATGTATGAGGAGGAAAAAGAAAAAAAAAAAATCAAATCAAATCAGGGTGAAATAATAAAGCAATTTTCTGAAACCACACATACTAGATTCGAGAATCAGAGCCGTACCAAACTACATCCCGGCATGTTTGGTATCGAGAAAACATTGAAACACATAAATAGATGGGCCAAGTTATGGTGAAATTTTATTTTATTTTGAGAGAGTATTCGGTGCAATATTTTCAGTCAGAATACGACAGACATGGGCATATTTCTGATTCATTGCAATCTCATGCATTCTTCGGATATTGTTGGTAGCACAGTTCTGAGATTAACTTTCTAGACTAAGACATGTTTGCACGATAACATCGGGTGACTCTTAAAAAAACTCCATCAGTAGTACTGCTGTTTTCGGTCTACTTCGTACAATTTTCAGGAATTATGCAAATTTCGACATCGCTGATATAAAAGTCACAGAAGGGATATTTCTTCAAATTACTTCTTCTTCACTTCTTCTTGAGCCCACATTGTAAAACCGTTTCAAATTTACCTTATCTCTTCCAGAAAAATGGCCATATATTTCCATTACTGCCTTCTCCTACTCTTATCGATCATCGCCAACGGAGCTGCTGTTCCCAACAGAGAGGTGAACATCTTCATAAAAAGCAATTCACCCCCTCCTTCACTCCTATCATTGTTTGTAGAAGCGTCAAGCTCTGATGACACCTACTCCAGCAGAGTCAGCCAATCCCTTCTCCCTGCTGTTGTTCCCGCTTACTTGTATGGTATTGCTTGCTAACTTATACTTGCAGCGACAATAGTCAGCTCTACCATCGATTGAACTCACTTGGATTCACAAATCTATTAGACATTGAAAAGGAACTGGGAACTAGTTCCTTACTATTCAAATGAACTGCTTCACTCGAGAAAGAGTCTCTCAATTTGACCAGTTCCTAGTTCCATTTCAAAGTCTAATGCCCATTTGCAGTCTTCATGCAGCTTCTCAACAACTTTGGCCCCCTTGCCGGCACTTTTCCCATCTTCGGACCTTTGATTGTTGGTTTTCCATTTAAAAAATTACTTCTTGAAACGCTTTTTTCTGCTGTTTTTTTGGGTGCTCCTAAAAGAACCACGGTAGCTGATCGATCTGCTCGATCGAAATTTTGCGCTCGTAATATGACCCGCTGTTACTTCATTTCGCACACCCATTCGACCATTCCACTGACGAGAGAGCTTGTGAAATTGAGAGACGGTGGCCCATATTTTAAGCTCTAGTGTGAACACATCCGATTTCAGAACAGTGCGCTCGGCATTGTAACCCCACCGGTACCGAAATTTATCTTTTCTTAAAAAAAATAATTAGGCGTTTAATGATTCCCGTTCCCTCGGATATCACTTCTTGAGAGTAATTATTCTTGAAGCAATACTTTCTACAGCTCACCGGATTGGGAGCAGTCCCCGGCGTCGGAGGTGTTTTTCCTGAGTTTGGATGAGCTCATTGTCTTCCTGGTCTTCCTGGGGTAAGTTATTACGTTTATTTTAAAAATAATAATACAAATATTTTTAAAAATAAATTCTATTTTCAGTCCGCCGTCGTTGTTACCACTGGTCTGTCTGCATCGGAATAATTGCGATTTTAATTCACTATTATTCTGTGCATTATTGATAAATCCATTGAACATTCATCATGATGTGTGATAAAGAGCAGATAATTGAAGAATACGAAAAAATGTATGGAAGAAATAACAATGAATTCTAGTCTTGTTTTGTTTTCGATGCAGAATAATGCTATAAATCAAGGCAAAAACGATTACTTATATTTCTAAATGGAATGATCGTTAGATCTTTCATTGTGAGCTCGAAATTGATCGATTTTAGATCCAATTTATTGACAACTAGTGTGTACACTTCATGAAGAATTCCGCCCTATACTCATCTAGAAATTCTCGCCTGAAATGATAAATTGATTTATTGGTTTATTTTTTTCGTAATTTTTATTGTGGATCGACTAAGGAGAAGCAAATATTAACTTTTACTCGACTATATTTTCTAAAACAATATCTGATTCCATTTTAGTAAAATATAAAAAGTTTTCGCGACAGTATTTCTGTTTGAGAAAAGCTTTGTCTATTTTTCATTCACTATTTCTCATTCCACTTATTTCTTGACCTGATTGAATGTGATATTTTTTCTTTGTTAATTTAAAATTGCAAAAAGTACGGTAGACACCTTGCATAGAAGTAGAAACTCTGTAGACTTTGTGATGTGAAAGGGCCCCTGGTCGCGCTTCAAAACAATTTTGCAATATTAAATTCCGCATGGACAATATTCCGCAATTCCTATGCAAATCCATCAGTGTTCGGTTATAAAAGTCAATTATATCGCGTCTACTTTCACCCTACTTCCTTCAATTTCGAATGATGACTCTCATCAAACTGTTCCTTCTTCCTCTTCTCTTCGTTGTGCTAACCCAAGCTGCAACGATCACGACTAAAGCGGTAACTTCCACTTGTACTTCTTCAAAAAGTGATGATTACAGGCTCCCACAACCGTCCCTTCAACAACTCCCACTCCTTCAACAACCACTCCAGCACCTCTCTCGCCTCTCGCGTTTCTTGCTCCATTGTTCAGTACGTATTTTTCATAAATATCTAATTAATTTAAAAAAAAATAAACTAAATTTCCAGCCCTGCTCACTCCGTACTTTCAAGTGTACATCAACGGACCGTTGCCAACCCCGGTGATTAATTAATGTCCAATTAATTAATTTAGTATAATTATAAATTAATGAAAAACATTTGTAGGCGCCTGCCACAACCACCGCCCGCTCAGCATAAGCCAATTACATGTATTCGATCCAAAAAGATGTATCTTCTTTCTTTCGATAAAGACAATTCAACTACCTCATTTCTTTATACTCCGAACACTTTACAATATGATCTGAGAAAATAATAATATGATAAGAGCGAAAAGGGAATTAAAATTGTGTGAAAGAATGAGTCTTCGAATTTATTTACATGGATAAAAAGTTGGGCTGAAAAAATAGTTCAGTTGCCAAAATAAATTTTTATAAAATTTATATATTATTTATATTTTTAACCTCATAATGTTGTGCGTCATGATTAGATGAAGTTGATTACCGGAGTACAAAGGGAGTAAATGCATGAAACCTAAAGTGTGTTATTTTGATTCTTGAAGACATACTCTGTGAGGAAAATATCCGTTGTAGATAAGAAAACATTCGTCGACAATATGTGAATACTTCATTCATTCAAGTGAATGTGTATGTTGAGTACACTTTGCAAGCATGCCCGACTTAAAATTCATGCTGGATTGATATTCTGTCCTCTCAAAATACTTTTGCAGTATCATTCCTTCGGGCACTTTTTCTATCGACGAAAGAGAATTATTAGATAATCGCATTTGTTTTCGCACATTCCTTCTTGCAGGGAATTTGCTAATTCCGATGTCTATCGCTTCGTATAAATAAACAGGGGAACCTAGAAGAGAACATTATTTACTTTCCTTCAGCTTCAATACTGACACGCTCATTTTTTCAGTCAGCTTTAATGGCATCCGCCCGATTTTGCCTGCTTGTTCTCCTATCCACCATTGCTCTCGCGGCCGCGACACCGACCAGAGAGGTTTAAAATCACAATTTCAGCCAAATCTGTCCTAACTGAGTCTCGGTAGACCATCTAGATGAGTCCACAATAATGCAAATATCCATTATAGAAACGTCAAGCCGATGGCGCGGGCGCAGGCCTGGGATTGGGCGGAATCGTCTCCCTACTGTTCACCCCTCTTGACCGTTAGTCGATTTAGTCACTGAGCCTCTACTATGTTTTTTTTTTCATTTTCATCACTCCACTATCACTCCGCCGTGAAACGGTTGCAGTCTGGGAAACATTTTTCTTTTTTTATATTTATTTTGTTTTTTTAATACCGTCTAATCCCAATTTCAGTGATCACTCTGATCGTCACTTCCGTATACAACACCTTCACCAGTGAGCTTGAACCGATGATGGTGAGCTCTGTCGCTTTTCACATTATATTATTGAAGGATCACTCAGAGTAATACTTGCATGCGATAACTGACATCGACGAACGGTCGGGTTGACTAAGAATTCATTTCAGAACATCCCGGGCGCAATCGTGGGTCAAGTGACCGGAGCGGCTAATGGTCTCGTCAATCCGGTAGTTTCAAATATCAAATAATAAATGAAATTGAAATTTACAGCTGCTTGGAAGCCTGCCTGGCCTCGGAGGCCCGAAGCCGGTTGTCCCTGGGGTATCCTCAAATTTTCAATATTTTATAATAAAGAACAAAAAAATTTAAATTTCAGATACCAGTCATAGCAACCACCGCGGCGTGGGCTTAAATGAATTTCACCCATATATGTACCAATATTCGATCGCGATTATATGTTGTATCGTTTGAATAAAACGAGTTTTAAACTGCAACCATTTTTTCCGAAATTATATAAACAGGCAGAACCTATAAAAATCGTGTCTATGAAAAAACAATATCATCCTCATAAATCGGCAAATATTGCTCATAATCGCAAAAAATATGTTTTTAGTCAATTGATATTTGTTTCTATTTTCGAAAATTGAATTATTGTCTTATTCAAGAGCTGCAGTGACTTTTTTACAGAATAATATTATTTTATGAAATTACAATTTTCGCATGCACAATTATTTGTCCTGCAATGAAATTTTCTGCTGAGATTATGCCAATTTCCCATTTTGTCCTGCAAAAAATGCCAATTTATCATTCCTTCCCCATTCGCCTACTTTCAGTGCTTGCATAGCAATGACCACATCGGTTCGATTCATAATTTCGCTCTTCATCTTGATGATTCCTCTTGCAACAGCGGCTCCTCGAGAGGTGAGCTGTGAGAAACAGATTTAATTCCCGAAAAATTGTCTTTCAGAAACGTCAAGTAGATCTTAATCCAGCAGTTACTGTGCTCAATCCACTCTACGGTTAGCCATTAGATTGTCTGTCTTTGATCCAACACAATGCAGAATAGTCAGAATAAATTGCAGCGATGTGGCAGTTGTTCGTAAAGACCGTCAGTTACATGCCTACATTAGGGCCAATGATGGTGAGAAAGTTTTTCGCCTTGCAATGGGAAAGTAGAACCATGACATTAGATAGCGCAAATCAAATGTTTTGTCCAGAGCGCCACTTTCAATCTGGTGCCAAGCCCTGCAGCGCTTGCAGGACCGGCTACAACTGTCGTCAATGGTCTAATAAGGTCGTATCTTTGTAACTTCTTTATTTTCCACAATAATAACATTTATTCAGCAATGTCCCTGTGACAATGGCAAATGCTGTAATTGTTAAACCACAATATATAGCAGGCTGAAAGGCATCAAGTGAGGTTTCAAATTATCTATTATTGCAAATTGTAATGAAATACAATTGCAGCTACCGATCGCCACAACGGTCGCTTCTCTGAAATAAAATATTTTTTATTGATTTCAGTTTATTGAATTAAATGAACAACTTATTCTAATTCTAATTATTGTATACAAAGATTATGACAGAGCAGAATGATACACCTCGCGAGACGGAGTGTTCATGAATAATGCTCGAATCTTCGCAATAGTATAACATTTGTTTTTGCAGGGGAAATCAAAGTATTTCCGGGTCGCTCATCAAAAGCACTTCTGCAATGTTATTGTTGCCTGCTGTTTGCACGTATATTGTGCATTCAACCAGCTTAGTGATCCGCTAAAAATGATTCTGTCACGAGCACAACACATTTTCTTCAATATAAAAGGCAAAAACTCATGCTCTATCACATTATTTCTTCCATTATACTTGGCCATGTACGCGGGTGCTCCCACTCCACAAGTGGTCAGAATTAACTTTCTATTCATATTCATTGAACACTTACAGAAACCGCCTGCTCAAAATCCAATCGCAGCCCTGTTTGCTCCATTGTCTCGTATATTTTCCAATTTACCTTTTAAAATTTCATACATCCCATTGCAGCATTTTTTGAGCTGTTCGGCGCTCTCCTCAGTCCTTTAACTGACGTGGTGGTACTGATTTTCTTCTTCGGGCCTATTATTGTTAGTTTTTATCACAATTTATTACTTATTGACATCTTTCGTCTTTCTTTATGACGCATCCGTAAATTTAGCCCACAATATGACTTTATTATTTGTATTTCAAGGGCGAAATGCTCGGCTCGATTCCCAACCCGGCAGCCATTGTAGATCAACTGACTGAAGCGTCGAACGGAGCTGTAATGCCAGCAAAAGGACTGGGCGAAAATTTTACAGTCTCCTATTATTCAATGCTCTCTCACTATCTCTGATCGACTAGAGAGCATTGTAAAATAAGGGACCGTAAAATTTTCGCCCAGCTCAGACCCAGTTTGATAATATACCATTTTGCAGGTATCCGGACCAGCTGGAGGACTTCCAGGATAGTGACCGATTTGGGACTGTTTCACTATGCTTGTATTCACATCTCACTGAGATAAATTGACTGTTTGCATAACCAAATACAAGAGAAAAAATAGAATTGTATGCAAATGTTCACATCAAGCCAAACATTAAAAAAACGAAATCGTTATCTGAAGGGAAAGCAATTGCATCATGTACCCGGGAAGAAAACATCGAGAAACTGTAAATAGGTTTTGCTCATGAAGTTCAACGATATAAAAATCGTACGTATTCCGACGATATTTCTTCATACAAAAACTAGCCAGCTACGCTCGCTTCGCTCGCTCGCTGGCTAGATGTCGCCGGGATATCCCAGTCATCTGCAAGCGCTTCGCATCGCCGGGATATCCCGGTAATATGCGAACGCTTCGCAAACGCTAACCAGTAATTTGCAAACGTACTTAGAGGCTACATTATAAATGTTTTCCGGATCACTTTGGTATACTGTAATAGCGAGTTACGCTCGCTAGATTTTGCCGCCGCCTTATCCCAGTCATTTTCAAACGCTTGCGGAAGGCTCGTGAGGCCTCAAGCGACCCGAAAAAAGTTGGGATGGAGCCACTTCGTGGCTCCTTCCCAACTTTTTCCGGATCGCTCTCGGCCTCACGAGCCTTCCGCAAGCGTGAATGCGTTCCACCTAACTACTTGATAAATTCAGCCTAATTTCCAGCAAAAACGGAGCGAAAAATAGTTTTGTAGATAAACAAGTATTTCGTTATATTGCATAGTGATGACGAAATTGATTATCGATTTTTTTTAAAATTTAATTACGAGAAGTTTGATGCCGATCACGATCTATTTGGTTGAGTTTCCGGCGAAAACGGCGCAAAAAACGGTATATTGCATCATCATTACGTAATATTGCATAGTGATGACGAAATTAATTATCGATTTTTTGAAAATTTTGATAACGAGTGATTTGGTGCCATGCACGATCGATTTGGTTCAGTTTCTGGCGTTAACCGTGAAGAATACGGAATATTGCATAGTGATGACGAAATTAATTATCGATTTTTTGAAAATTTTGATAACGAGTGATTTGGTGCCATGCACGATCGATTTTGTTCAGTTTCTGGCGCTAGCCGTGAAGAAAACGGATTATTGCATAATGATGACGAAATCAATTATCGATTTTTTTTTGAAAATTTTTTCATGAGAAGTCTAATGGTGAAGATCTTAGGGCTGTAGGAAGAGTTTGAAGCGAGTTCTGAGCAAAAAAAGTTGAGCGTGACAGACAAACAGACTTAGTTAGTTAGTTAGTTAGTTAGTTAGTTAGTTAGTTAGTTAGACACAGACAGACGGACAGACAGACACTCTGATATTATAGTACTGAAGAATATATCGCATAATGTTTTAAAATTGAAAATAACTTTTATTCCTCCTCCCTCTCATCATTTGTAAACATTTTTAAAGTATTCTGGAATAATTTATTTTGTAGGGACTTTTTTCTGGGTCGCGCATCAAAAACAATTCTGCAGTCTGTTCCCTGCTTCATTGTGCAGGATGCTTGTGTTCTGATCTTCTTAAAAAATTTCACGAGCACAACACCATCTCTTCGATATAAAACAGTAGAGAGATACACGTCCTACCACTGCGTTTTTATTTATATGACATGGAGATTCCAGAATTCGACCCTGTACATCAGGTCAGAACCCACATTATTCTCGAAATTTAATTTTCATAGATTATAAGCATTTCAGAAACCGCAGGCTCAAAATCCGCTCTCATTGTCAGCACTATTTGCTCCATTTTCACGTATATATTTTTCAAAACTTTTCTTTTTTGGTTATAATATTTTCAAGATCTAAATTTTCAGCATTCTTCGAGGTATTCGGCCTCCTGCTCAGTCCTTTGACTACAGCGGTGGAGCTGATTCCATTCTTCGGACCGATTTTCGTAAGTGTTTTTTCATATCAATAACAAAATTTCGTTGAATTTTCACACTTTTTTTAATCAAATTACCGTTGAATCTATGTCAGGGCAGCATTCTCGGCTCTATTCCCAACCCGGCAGCCGTTATCGATCAGATATCAGAGGCAGCAAATCCAGTTTGCAAAGTGAAAAAATATCAATACGGAGAAAACTTTTGTAGACAACCGGAACCGTTCTGCCAGGATAGTGATTGTGAACGGGGGATCGTCGTCATATTGGAAATGTTCATATTCGCTTTGCTGATAAATTTGTTAATCTGATCACCAATTTATCTACCCCAACCTTCTTTTTTCATGTAATACTGTTCTATTTCTTCAGATGTCTTGAAATATTTTAAATATTAATTATTCGTTTTTGCAAGAACGTTTTTGTATTTCCGGGAAAACTCATCTTATAAACAGCAAAATAATGAGCAAGCTTTTTCTGGATGCTTATCACACATAATGGCAGATATGTTGGTTGTTTGCAGTTCCCCTTTGCCGAAATCCGGTGAAAAATTTGTTCTTTATTCAAAATGTTCTTGCCAATACACGTAATTTACAAATGAAAAATGAACTGCAAGTTAAAATCACCATTTTATCTGAAAAATAACTCGTTCCATCATTCACTAATATTTGTCAGTGAACTTGATACATGATATTAGCCTCACCATTGTTTTTCCAATGCAAAAAAGAAAACTGCAACCCGTATTTCCGGGTCGCCCTTTAAAATCACTTCTGCAGTATGTTATTGTCCGTTGTTTGCAAATAAACATTACGCTTGCGGCTTTGTGATCCGCTTCAAAAAGCGCACGAGCACAACAAATTTCAATATAAATCAGTAGCGGGCTGCTCGTTTTACAGCTGTATTTATTACATGGAGATGGCTGCTTACGACGTTGCACAACAGGTCAGAATCAACAGTATCGTCTAATGAAATTTTATTTTCATTTTCAGAAACCGCAGCAGCAAAATCCAATCTTGGCACTCGTTGAGCCTCTTTCACGTATGATCTCATTTTTTCAAATTATCTTCGTATTTTCAAATTTAAAACTTTAATTTCAGAACTTTCCGAAGTATTCGGCTTTTTCGTGTTGCCATTCACCACTGCCGTCGAGCTGATTCCCTTCTTCGGACCTATTATCGTATTTTTTTTCAATTCATTTTGGCAAAAAAAGACAAATCAAATCTGCTGATTTGACAGAGTAAAACAATATATTTCAGGGCAACATCCTCGGCTCGATTCCCAACCCTGCAACGATTGTGACCAAGCTAGCAGAAGCCTCTAACGGAGTGGTCTAGCAAGCAGAATCGGGAACATAAGCAATAACATGTTATTTTTCTAATCGCATTCACACACGTTGTTGCAATCGATAATTTTATTCCCGAAGAGAGCAATAAAAATATGTGAAATGTATGATTGCCTGCAAATATTATCATCACATCACACCGATTGAATTAGAATTTGGCGATTTTATTTTTTTCGCAAGAATTTTCAAGGATTTACAATATTTCCGGGGTGCTTTTCAAATACAACTTTTTGCAAAGACACTTGTGCAATGTTTTCGCACTTTCTGCAGACATTCTCCGTCGCATAATGAGCCTCGAAAAGGTTGAGGGACACGATGAGCGCACTTCACATATTCTTGTTTTACGTCAGCTTTTTACGAAAAAAAAGTCCCTTTCAGGCAGATGCGGTCGATGCGATTCATTACAGTTCTTGCAATTATTGTTGCATTAGCTGCTGCGGCAAGTCAAAATCGTGAGGTCTGTTATTTCGAAATAGACTCGTTTAAAGTTTATCTTATTGCAGAAACGTCAGACTCAAAATCCCCTATCCTCCCTGTTCGCTCCCTTCTCTGGCGTAGTAAACCAGTTTATTAGAGTATTTGTGAATCCAATTTCTGCTCTCTTCTCTCCCTTCACTGGTTTGTATATTGTTCATTCTGCTTTTAGTTTGCATTTTCAAATTTAATCTCTTTTTTAAAGAGAGATTGCAGGACCCTGAGGAACTAGGAGCCCAAAGTTTGAGCTATATCGATGAAATTTTTATGGCAGCATATGTAGGAGACGAGAAAACTTTTCTAACTGAACTTTTGTCCCAGAACCGGCTTTTAGGTATATTCCGGTTTTCGACCCGGCTATGACGTATCTCAGCTCCCAGAGTAGCTAGAGACCTGATTTTTGGCCCAAAAAACGGCAAAATATTCTAAACAAATATTCTGTTAAAAATTTTGAATTTTGAAAAAATCTTCGATACGAAAAAAAATAAAAAGT
>LS488148.1:17386-40314 GCA_900490705.1 Pristionchus arcanus | reverse complement strand
CGCCCTTATCTTTTGAATCTACGGTTTGATCATAGACGAGCTGATCACCGGGATATCAGAAGATCAGGGCTTCGGGTCGGCTCCCTATCTTCAATACCCTCCCTCCCTTCCCTTCCCTTGCTAGCCTAGACGCCCTTATCTTTTGAATCTACGGTTTGATCATAGATGAGCTGATCACCGGGATGTCAGAAGATCAGGGCTTCGGGTCGGATCCCTTCCCTTCCTCATAGCAACAGTGGGACCGGCAATATGTTTTATAATAGCTTAGAAATATTTGCATTTATCAACAGGCTCGATTATGATTTCATTATCACAAAGATAAATACGATTAATTGATTAGTGAAGAGGATTGCACATGAATATTCGATTTGGAATTCGCTAATTAGCACAAATTAGCGATTATTATGATTGAAAGACTAAAAACTCACTGAGCTCAATACACTGCGCAAATAACTGCACATAACAGCACATTTCACGACATGACAAGCTCGCACGGATAGTTTCTACATGGTAGGAGTACTAAAATACCTAAGACTTAGTGTCTAGCCAGGCCAAAATCTCTTCTCGGTATCTGGGCGGTAGGGGCTGCATGGACTCTGGTCCTGATGGAAATGCCCTCAGAGAGGTTAATGTCGGGAAGTGTCTCGGAGTCAGTCGGGGACTCCTCTTCCAGGTTATCTTGCTGGTCTTGATGACTTCCCTGCTGCTCCTGAAGCTGATCCTGATGATGCTCCTCGTGGGAGTCGGTGCTCTGAATTATAGCGGTTAGATCTTTATCAATGGATATTTAATGAAACGTAAAGTGGGCCCCATACAGGAAGAACCTCAAAGAATAGACACGAAGATTAGCCCATCATGGTTCTTTCGTTGGAGATAGACCAGTGCTTCTTCAAGGCTAATTCAGTTTTTTCACCACGAGGGAGCAGGGAAAAAGAAGTAGTAAATAGTGCTCACATGCTCGGTCTCGTGGTCCACCACATTGCTCTCCAGCAGATTCTCCTCGGTGAGAGGGGTGCCCTGAACACGATAATTCATCAAATATTTGATCTTTCTGTTTTTAAAACTGCCATTCACAACATTGTTTCACCTCAGGTTTTCAGGGTTTTGATTCTCACTTGAAACACATGTGAAATATTTCCGTTTTTTTACGAGTCAAATTCTTTCAACACCCAATCACACGTTTTACATCATTTTTTAATTTTTTTTTACTTATTTTTGCTACGATAAACCCATCATCCATTGAATTGTTTCTATGCTTTTCTACTTTGGCACTTGCCTGAAACACATCTGAAATATTTTCTATTCGTCCTCGAAAACTCTTTCAACACCCAATCTGTGCCCTGAACTCGATTTGAAATCATAACTTTGATTTTTTTAGTTTTATCAACGTTCAGCGGGTCACCCATTGAATTTCCCCCATGGTATTGAGCTTTGATCATTGTGTGAAACACATGTGATTTGCCATTGGTATTTTCAGAATTATTAAATCAATAGGAAATAGAGATTCAAATTTTTCGCGTACATGTTTTTACCACTCTTGCGAACGGGAGATAAAATAAAAAGGGACCCACAGCAAAACAACAATAACAAATACAAATACAAAACATGCCTGGAACTCGCTCTCGCCCTCGATAATCTGCTTGGGCTGCTTGCTCTCCTCTTGGACGGGGGCCTTGACGGCGACGGGCGCGTGCTCCTCGGGGACTACTGCAACGCAACTTACTTTTCCCTTTTATCGCTAACATTATTGAAAAAGTTACCGACTTATTTACTGAGCTGCAGTATTCAAAAGTTAAAGTTGCGAAATTACAGAAAAATTGTTTTTAAAATATTGAAAAACTCACTCTCCGCTCGCTGCAGAGCCGCCTCGAACTCGGGCGCGCTCATCTGACTCAGATGTGTCTCGACGATTTGGCCGAGGCCTGGGAAAGGTCAAACTGACACTTCTGACAATGAGAAGAACTTTCCAATCTACTGTCACTCAGAAAGTTCTACACTGAAAGTCTCAGCGATATAACTAATGTTTGAGAAAAAACTGAGCTAATTGAGAACACAACGACAACCTTACCTTGAACTGATTCAGAAACCTCCTGGGCGTCGTGCTGTGCGAGGATGTCGTCGGTGGGCAGGACCTGGTAATGTTTAACTTTAAATATTTTACGTGACGGTCATAACTGTTCTGCAAATATTTATTTGTAGGCCCGTTAAATCTTATAACTGCGTTTCAGAATCTGTAAGTTATAGCAGTCGGATGTTGTTTTATTTTATTATTTTATTATTTTTTTTTAAATATAACAGGCCATTAAAATGTTTCAGTCTTCGGTTGTGTTTCAACTCTTCTTCCTAAAGCTCATCATTTCACTCTCTTCAGTGGTGTGTTGACCCGGTCAAAAATTAAAATCCCTCTCCTCCTTCTCACCAACGACGTCGTGTCCACCGTCTCCACAACCGTCGTCTGCGGGGCAGAGACGGGAAGAGGAGGGGCATCGTGTTGAGCGGGCGAGGGCAGGATCATCGGGTCGGACTGCTCAGCGGCAAGGATCTGGAATGTTATTGAACATTTAAAAATAAAGTACAAATAAGGAACCTTCGATAATATTGTGCATTTTCTATAGCGATAATTATTCTGTATTGTACGATACAGTTCCTTATCGAAATGCGAGAGGGAAGCGAGAATAATTCAACTACCTCAGTATCGCTGGCGCTGAACTGCGCCCTCGTCGGAGCGGGAGGCGTGGGCAGGTCGAAGATGACGGGTTCAACAACCACGGGCTGAAGGAGAATACAGTATTTCGTTGTTTAAACTAATTTTAACCGATTTAAAACTCGTACCTTCGCCCTCTGCAGATTCGTGTTCACATAAGTGGCGGGCGCAGCGACGGGCACGGGACGAGTCATGTACTGCAATGCTATCCATAATTCCTGTCACTTTGGTGACCTCGCTTGCGTAATCATAAGAAATAACTTGTTTTTTTTGCGTAGGAAACCTAACGTTCATCGGAACTTGATGGAATTGAGTAGAGTTCGAAAATTCGGGTAATCGTCTCCTCTTTTCGCGCGCTCTCTCACCGGTCAGAGAAGCGAGAGAGTGAGTGAAATGAAGAGAAAATTACCTGTATTTCTAACTCTAAAGGGCTCTTACCTGATCCCTCACCGCACTGCCCTGCTCCACGGCTCCCACACGGGCGTACTCGTTGATGGACGGGTTGTGCTGACGGGCGAACGCGTTCTGTGCGCGGATATTCATTAATGATCGGAAACCATATGAAAATTTTGCAGATTTCATGAGAAAAGTGCGCGGCAACGGGTTGTGCTGGCGAGCGAACGCGTTCTGTGCGCGGTTATTTGTGAATACAGAAATCACATTGCAAAATGGTAGTCACTGTTGAGGTAGCCTATGTGCCTGCTCTAGCTTGGCTTCGAACTGATTGTGCTTTCTGTGCTCGGTAGTCATGAGGGAAGTCCATAATGTTTTTTTAAAAATCTTTTTCTGGTAGCCTAAAAGCCGGCTTCATAATAATGATAGCAGTCATGATGGTAGCCGGAGCCGGAACCTAAAAACCGGATCTGGAATTCCCGGTCCATCATGCTCACCTGCTTCGTCTGCACGTACTGGTTCCCATTGCTGCTCACGTACGTGGCGGCCTCGTTGGCGATCTGGCGCGCCAGGTGCTGCAATTTATCATTCTATATTCCGGTTCCGGATCGTGATATTTTCCGGTTCTGGTTATTTCCCGGTCCTTTGTGGATTTGTAATACTGATTCCAGGGTCTATTTCCAGGTTCTACGGGACTGACGTTCGCCATGATTTCTATTTTCCGGTTCCTGTTCTCTATTTCCCGATCATACCTGATCAACAGCAATACCGGCGGGGACGGTGGCGTACTGGATGGTGGAGGCGGGTAGGTCGGAGACCGAGGCCGAGGGACGAGCGTAGGAGGACTGAATGGACCAGTTTTATTTGCACATCTTTCATGCATTTTCTTCAAAAGTGCAATGTTATTTAGTCGGCGATACGACAATCTGTTCTCTGCCATAAAGTGTTGTGTTATGTTTCAAGATAGATACAAACCCCATGGCGTCAATGAAATTTAGTGCGAGTAATGCTGTGAGTGAAAAAATAATGTTGATCGTAAGGAAACGCTTTCAATTGTTCACTTTGTCAAAATAAATACGAGCCTAGAAGCAACGATCGCCATGTACGTTCATTTTTCGATCTCGTCTAGTTGTCAGCACAGTTCGCTTCAGGAATAGAGATGGTGAATGAAGAGGAGAGGGAGGAGTATTCCTCGCCTCAACGCGCACTCTTTCCTTCACCATCTCGAATCAGGAATGCACACCTGAGATCCAGCGAGTCCGGGCAGGGGCTGAGATGCGATCGATTGCGAGAATGTGTTCAGGGCCGCCGTGTCGGCTACGACATACTGTGTTTGCGCCTGTGAAGGGAATACTGTCGAACGATTACGGTTAGGCATGTCCTTCACAAAAACAGGTGAAATCGCTGAACTTGCAACCCTATTGAGGAGGGGGTATTGCAAAGTCGAGCCTATTAAGGTACCTGCGAGCCGGGGTACGACAAGGAGTAGGGCGAGGAGGAAGCGGGCTGGGGCTGAATTATGGATTTTTTATTCTGGCCCACGTTTATTCTGGCCCACGATATGTTTCACCCGTACCTCATCACGACAACAATCGGGACTTTTGCAATGGAACCACAGGTCGCCGTGTGAAAAAATCCACAAATCCAATTCTTTACATGTTGGGAGGGTGCGTGGAATTAAGAGGCAGACACTCCGATCATTTCATTCTCATTGGACTCTCTTGTAAGTATGACTTACCTTGACGTATCCCTGTCCGACCTGCTGCTGTTGCTGACCATAGACGGCTCCAGATGGAGAGGGCTGAGCGTAGGTGGACTGGAAAGTGATCTTTGATCTCTGGTTTGCCTCGTTGATCTTTGATTTTTGATCTTTGGTCAATGATCTTTCAGGTGTATACCTGCTGACCGCCGTACACGGCGCCAGTAGGGTAGTTGGGCTGAGCGTAGGATGAGGACTTAACATTATTTTTTGTTTCCGAATTCAGTTAATTTCCAATGGCTGGTTCACACAAGGCAATGCTCGAAATTGCTTATATATTTCTTAATTCCTTCTAATCCGGTTTTTCTATTTTCAAAACCATGTTTCCTTTTCATTGATAGTAATTACCTGAGTGTTCTGGGAGCCGTAGACCGAGGTGGAGGAAGGCTGAACGTAGGATGACTGGGCGGAGGGGAATCCTGAAAAAAATTGGTATTGGTGGTCTTGTTTCTAGTTATTGTGTCTTTGAAGAGAAGGAGTGAGCGTTGTTCGTCAAAATTATCGTGCTATTGTTATTTGATCTCATTAACCGGCTTGGTTCATTGTTGCACATGGAACAGGGCAGGTAGACAATAATTGAAAGCGAAAGTTTTCGAAACAATGGTCAATTGTGTGACAGATGGTGAGCAAAACACCAACGTGTGTGACCCGGACGAAAAAAAGGGGGCTAAAATACACCATACCATTAATGGCTGCAGTCGAGGGGTACTGCTGTTGAGATCCAGTAGCGTAGGCTGCAAAACAATTTATTTTATCATAGTATGAGACCAATTTCTTTTTAGTTTTTATTTGCTACAGAAAAAAGGCGTAGCTCACCTCCTCTGGCGGGTCCCTGATATCCGGCGCCTGCCACCAGTCCTCCGAGCGTGTCCAGGGCGGCGTTATCGATGGCCGCGTCGTACGCGTCCGCGGCGGACGGCGCGCGCGGCGCGTACGCCGCCTGCTGGACCTGCTGCAGCGGCTGCGGCTGCTGCACCGCAGCAGGTGCGTAGTACGCGGACTGCGGCGCGTACGACGGCGCGGGCGCCGCGTATACGGGCGCTGCGTGTGCGCACGCGCAATCGCATCGAGGCGGCGGAGGCGGAGGCCTGAATTGTGATAGATACTTATCTATTTCTTATAGTCATGCATCTAGTATTACATGTTCGATATCGATGCCATAACGCTTTTTTTCTTTATCCATGTCCACACCACCCTACTGTTTTTTTGAATTGCATTCTCGTGAATTGAAGGCTCTAAGATATCGTTCCCTGCCCTTCTCAAAATGATAAATCAGCCAGGATTGCGCCAATCTTCCGATCGGTCAAAGACGAGAAAACCTCTTATCCCTCAGGGATGCGCGGCATTTCGATATCCCCTCCTGCCATGATAGATGGGCGAGAGGGGGGAAAGTTGGGTGAGCAGAGAAACTAAGGAAAGTGAGAGTGCCTGAGATAACGCCCAAGGCGAGAAAAGGGCAAGGTGCGAAAGTTGCCAGGGTGAAGGAAGGTGAGCCTGTTTTCCGGCTATCAGGCAATTTCCGGAACTGTCTTATCAAACTTTTTTCATCTGAATAATGATGTTACTAGCGGCAACGGCTTGAAGTCATTGACAATTGAAAATTCAGAATACTGCTTCTAAAAATAAAAGATAAAGGCTCTATGAATTTTTAGAGAAAGTAGCAGAGCTGGCTAGAAAAGGACAAAGTGTGAAAGTTTCCATGGGACAGGTATTTGCGCCCGGGCAGTGCTTTTCTTGTAGTCTGATACAATCGCTTTCTTTAAAAATATGAAATATTCCTGGAATGTTCCTGGCTGCCTTTGTGGTAATGTACCTACGCGTACGACGAATTGGGATAGAAATTGAGTGTTGACGCAATGAACCTATCTAGTACAGTCACGCGGTTTTAGATATGCAATTCAAGTTTTCAACCATAAAATTCAAACTAAACTCACGGGCATCCGCAGGAGTGGCCGCTGAACATAAATCCAGCCACTTTCGAGCCGGACCCGAGTAGGATCAAGATGGCGAGGGTGGTGGAGGCGCCCATCTGTGAATGGCTAATTTCTTAAAAGAAACAGCTTTCACAAATTTTGTCGACATGATTAGATAGCGTGGATACGGTTTCGTGCAATATTGAGTTTCAAAACAGAATCAGTGCGATAGGTGACGGAGAGTTCAGTTAGAAACCGCTGTCTCTCCATTTTGCACGCTCTCGGGCCACAAATGTGAGCGATAAACTGTGTGAAATGACGAGACGGTCCTCATAATTATGAATTGTTGCTTTCGCGGATGCGCACGACTCTTTGAATTAATTTTTTTCGCCTTCTCGACCGAAAGTAATTGAAAGTACGGAAAATTTCAAGTATTGAATACAACGTGAAGCACAACTGAATCATTGAACGTAAATATTGCGAATAAATGTGGGGTATCTGAAACAAAACGCGAATTACCATCCTGAATAAAGACAAGCAAAAAAATCAATGCATAATGCAAATTCGCGCGTAAAATGAGCAATTTCTTAATCAGCGCCTATCCTCTTCCCAGCGCGAGAAAGAATGGCACTCCTCCCCTTTCGAACCCGGGCTCAATCCGGATTTCGCTTTCCTTTCCTTTCCCTCGGCATTATCCCGAACGTTGCAAGTTTTCTACTTTCTCCCCTTCTCTCCCTCTTGACCCTCTTGATAGGCAATGATATCTCGGCAGAGCTTCTCTCGCATTTCTTCAACTCTTCTCTTCGTTTTGCGTTAACTTTCGTCGGTCAGAGAAAGGAGAGAGTGTTACGAAATGAAAGAGTCAGACCATCTCCATTATCTCTTGGAACCGTGATCTGTCTTGGAAAGGCTCGCTTTCCATCGTAAATCAGAGGAAATGAAGCTAGAGATTAGGCGAATCCGAATTACGTGAGGTAGAGTCATATTCCCAGTATAACATGATTTATATTTATCGTATACGATTTAATTGATATGGTTCCGCTCCGCAATGCTGCGCCGAGCTCAACTATTGTGATGGGGACTTTCGAAGGTCAGCAGGAATGGTTGACTAAAAATCAAAGATCAAAGCTTTGGTGGAAACAGAGGTAGATCAAGGAATAGGCTCTATTCGTGCCCGAGAGTAGTGATTGCGCGTGAAAGGGAAAGTCGGCCGATCGGAGGGACGGTTCGGGAATGATCGGCGCGAAATTAGGAATGAATTCTCGCGGTATCTGCCGAATGAGGAAGTGGTTCGTTACACAGCATTCTGACCCCCTTTGTTCTCTCCAGATAAGGGTGAACAAGGGGATTAACTTTTGAATATTCCCGCCACACCGTAATCGGACTGCAAATCGATATCAGAATATGAAATATTTCTGAAACATATCCCGTTTTCAACCGTTCATTCCCTTTCAAAATGAAAATCGGGATAAGTTTCCAGCACATTTTATATTTCATGTTTGCGGTTCGACTACAACCCTTTTCTTTCGGTTTAGAATGCTGTGCGTTGAAGAAGGCGTTCCACGAATCGCGCGAAGTAAGGAATGAGAGGACGCGCTCTCCTAATTTCACACGCTCTCCCTCGTTGCTTGCGTTTCAGGGTTACTTGGCACGCAGCCAACTGCTCATATCTCAGTTCAAACGTGAATTGAAAACATGTGAGTTTCGAAAGTGTTATCGAGTCATCTCACATCGAGAACTCAGATAGATAGATATTCGTGTAACGGTATTCGTGTTAAGCTGAGAATTAATTCGATATTCGTGTTAAGCGGAGAATTAAAAAAAAAGATAAATTTTCAATTGACGCATCATTGTTGAAAGGTAAAATGATTTATCGATAAAATGATGCACTAAAGACAACGAAACAAAAAAAAATCCCAACTGACGAGTCACGTGAATGTGTAAAATATGAAGATAACTCAGAATTAACACAGATTGTAGGTTCATGAGTACTGAAGACCGCATCAGAAAAGTTCCTGGCAACATATTTTTATACTATCGAATTTCCATTGTAAAATTTTTGAAAAAAAGTTAAAAACATTCAGTCTTTATTCATCAGCCGAAAGCGAATCCTTGAAATCAGGCGAGTTGGATAACGTTTTCCGCCAAAGCTTCCGCATTCGCGATCTTAAAACATCTGGATGACTACGTTCTTGGTGCCAGAATATACAAGATGATTTTCCAAGCCCTCACTGTCGGAATTTTCGTTCGGACACGGCAGTTTCCACTTGACGGTTATCGGAGTACAAAAACATGTATCTTAAATTCGTTACGAAAACGGTAGTTGCGCATTGGAAAAAATAGTTTCAATCTCCTTATATGACAGATTGGATCTAAGCTACAGTGGCCAAAAACTGCAGGCGATGAGCGCGCGTTCATTCATTCGTGCATGCTAACTAAACCCCATCCTTGGACCGACCGTAACTTATTACGAAGACCCTCTCGAAAGTTGTTTCCTCCTGCAGACCCATTGCCTTGATGTTGGGATAAAAGTATTAGAATTTACAAGCATCTCTTCCTATCCTGATCGGGAAAACCAAATGAGCATGACTAACCACTAGGGTTGCTGGCCCGGTATCGGTATTCTCGTAAATGTCGGGAGTACCGACGCTCTGCTTCTCTACACTCGCTCACGCGCACCCGCTATTTCTTGTTTCTAACCAAAAGATGGGCCGATAATCCCGATATCGAACGTGCAACACGACTAGACTTTCAAGGATAAACAACTAGTTGTTTAAAAATCTAAACAACTAGTTGTTTATCACATAACTAGTTGTTTTGCATTTCATCCTCTCATTCTCTCTATTTGGAAAGGGGCGAGCGGGCGCAGCCAGGTCGAATTCGCAAATAGTTGAAAATGAGATTTCTAAACAACTAGTTATGTGATACACAACTAGTTGTTTACCACGAAAGCAACTAGTTGTTTAGTCGTTTACTAGTTTCCTTTGAATGTCCAAAAACACGACAAACCAAGTTGGCGGAGGCTTGGTCGAGGGCGCCCACTGCATCCTCTGCCGTCTGCGCAATGGTTTGATGATTCGCCGATGATTCGGCATTACCATCTCCTGCCGCCTGATTCTGACCTGAATCATGACCTATGACCAATAAAGATCGATTAAAGGACAGGGAACAAGCTGCGAAATAGTTCTGCGAAATAGATTTCCCCTAAGATCAGAGATTATTCGGAATTAACGCGATTAAACTCACTTAGTGCGCCCAAGATTTCAAGGTTGCTCGCGATCTGAAACAAAGATGTCTTTAAGCAAGTCTTTGTAGTGCTAAGAACAAACCAGGTTCGCGGCTGCAGCAGCGATCAGAAGAATGAAGAAGCAGATGAGGAATGCGAAGCGCATATTGCTCGAGTTGAGTTCCCTGGAAAATAAGGCGTTTAGATTGATCTGAGAGAGTGAGAAATGTCAATGAAAGTTAATGATAAGTACGCTATAACACTGGTCTCGAGTGAAGAGGCGGGAGATGGAGTGTGTGTATGTCAATGAGGGACACGAATTTATAGCCCTGAACTTGTAGCGAAAACACGGAACTGATCGAAAATCAGACAACGCGGAAAAATATGATATTATTCAGTTGGGCCGGTCCGCTATTCAGCGATAGATTGTTATTCGCGAGCTGAAAATTCAATATTTTCGTGATTTCATTATTTCTTTGTTATGAAATGATCAAATTTTGTTGTTATGAAATTGACGATTGAAAGGCTTGAATAGAAGTATTTGTGCGAAGTTCCGATGAATGAGATTTCGCCCGATGAATAGAGCATAGAAAATATTTGATCGAAAATACGTGAGGGTGTAGGGAAAAGTATCATAACAATCAAATGCGGATACGCTACTTATTTGGCGCATAATACAGAACGTTTTATTCGCTAGCTCTTTATTGATTATTTCAATATATTTCAATATTTTTATTTTGATTAGCTTTGCATACATTTTCTCGACTGTTTTTACACTGTCGATATTTCACGGACAAATACACGAGTTGTTGTTTTCTCCTTCTTCGAGTGGAATTCGTCACTTCCTGTTCGGAAAAATTTGGTTAAAATGCTGGTGAAATTTTATTTTCAAGTAAGATCACGGATGAGCCTGATATTTTCTCAGGCGAAGCGCTAAAAAAATTTGAAAAAACAGACAACCGACGAAGATGAAATCGGCAACTTTTAGATTTGTACGGCGATTTTGAAGAAGAACGATGTTAAAAAAGAAAACTGAAATATGAATATTCTAACTTTCGTAAAGCTGCTCGTTCGCGAGGTCGCTCTGTTGTTCTTACCGGCTATCCAGACTGCTTTACACAGAGCGACTGACGCAAGAGAAACGAAAACGAGACGAAAACGCATCAATTGTGAAGGAAGAAGTGTTTGATGATACTCGAATATCTGTGTTTGTGCGTTGCGGCACTGAACGTTGAAATTTTTTCCGCTGAATGAAGAATAGAAACTCTGTGATAGAAAAAGTCAGCATGAAAGTGTTGTGTAAATTAATAATATACAACTGGGATCGCAAGATATCAACAATCTTTATCGAGTCGTCCATGACCATCCATTAGTTCAATAGTTCAGTAGGGACTGAGCATTCGCGAATGCACTTTTCCCTTCCAGCACCTCTGCCAGCGCAATGCTCGTTGCACGTCGCGTCGCGTCTCTGATAATAATTATCTCAGTATTTGTTTCCCTTTTTTTTCCTGTTCCTCGCCCTGACCCCCGCTCCACCAAGGAGCATGTCTAACTAGACATCCGAAGCCACATTTATACTTCGCCCCAATCTTCGTTAATCGTTAACCTGTCTCGGAGCGACCGTATTGGCCTCGTGGGCGGCCTTTTTCGCCAGTTTCATAGCTTCCTGAAGTTAAATTGCGTATTTTTAAATGATTCAATGCAGAACCTATAGTCTCTTCATTTCGCACAAGCCAGATCTTGCGACGAGATTGCTTGCGAAATGAAGAGACGGCGTGCTCTAACCTTCGCAGCAGCCATGGCGGACTTAATCAGTGCTGATAGCTCATCGGACTGAACGCCCAGGTTTTCCTGGGCCATGGAGCAAGAGACGAGCAGGAGGAATAGGATACCCATGAACATGGTCATCGCGTTTAAACTGTAACGGTAAAGGTGCATCCACGCCCAGCAATTTCATAGTAGTTCGAAAACGAAAAAAAAAATATTCCGTCGCACTACAATGTTTGTAATAAGTTTTGGAATGAAGAGGATAAAGAGCGTAAAATGCGTATTGCGCATCACTCTATTATTGTCCAGAGCGACAATTTCTCTGCTGTAAATGAAAAATAAGTGGAAGACGGTAGATGTGATAAGGATCAAGGCCAGAGATGCTGTCTTATACCAATCCTTTGCTCTGTAAACTCCCCCGTAAAATTAGCATTCAAGTGATATCCGCGAGCAATTCCAGGGGTCAGAGTGACGAGAGAACGCGAAAACAATCGAAATAGCGGCACCCGGTCGGATGACAACTATTTCGGAAATGTGTTCTCTGAAATAACGACCATCTACGAAATCACGCCACCATAAGTCCTGATCCGACCGCTATCTCGTCAATACTGAAAAAAAGATATGAGGATATTTTTTATGATGATCCTCATTGCCGATAGAAATTGCAACAGATAATTTGAGAATTTCGCGAAAAAATATATTTAATCGCGACTCCAGTTGAGATTCGAATAGCACTTCCCTGAATTGGAGCAGCAACTGGAAATTGTTTCGGGCCGATTGAATCATGTCAGAAACTAGTGAATCCGTTCTACGTTTTTCATTCACATTCCTCCCACTGAACGAAGGGATATTATTCTGTCAATCAGGTGTTGTTTTCCACTGACAGTCATGTTTTGATCAGCTTTGCATATTTTTTCGATAGTTTTTACTCGGTCGACGTTTTACTGTCAAAAAATGCGATGAGAAAGTTCTCTCCATTTTAGATGTATTCATCACTTTCCTCTCGAAAAAGTAAATTTCCAGTTTAAATGAAATTTTTTTCTAATTTCTCGGAAGATTTTTTAATGACAAATAATATGAAAACAATGTTTATCACGAATCAATGCCGACGAAGTCGAGCAGCATTATTTAGTACTGTGAGTCTGAACAAGGTAATGATGGAAAAATGTGTATAAAATTTTGCCTAAAATTCAAAACATACTTTCGGAAAACAACTCGTTCGAAAGGCCACTCGATCCACCGAACTTAATTATAATTTTCAATTTGATTTTTAAAAAAAGATCTTACCGGTGCTATCCAGGCTGCATTACTCGATGCAACGAAAGAAAGGAGAACGAAAACGAGGCGAGTATTCATCAATTGTGAAGGAGGAAGTGATAGATGGGCAATTCGAATATCAGTATTTGCGTGAGCTGCCACAGAATGTTTTCCCCCGGTGAATGTATGTAGCATTGAAAATATTTCGACGATTGGTACAGAGAATATGTGGGAAGTCCCTACAGAGGAAGCTGGTGGGTGCGTCAAAAGAGTTCACGAGTAGTTTCATCAATTTGAGAGTTTTTTTCGTTTTTTTCCGTAGAAAAATACTCTGGCTCTTATCGATACTCATGTTGTCAAATGAGCATTATCCTGTCACAACGATCACAGATCTTCAAAATAAAGCTTTATTCATTCGTCGAAATCGAAGAGTATTTGGGAATCACAGTAATTGTAATTGTGGTAATCACAGGAGAATATCCACAGCACCTCCGACACCGTTGATCTGAACGGATAAAATGTTTGATATACATAACTCCTCAAATAACTTGTAGCAAATGACGATGAATTCGTAAAAAAGCCATAATAAGTGGAACTTCTTTTTTTCCTTTTTTTATTCGCTCTTTATTGAGCCGGTCCTAACCTAGGATGTGACTATTCGGCACGGACCTCTTTTTTTGAATACACCCTCGCCGCTCAAACAGGCGAGATATTGTGTTCAATGAGGAGAGGCGAATACCGAATTGCTCTAAAACTGACCAGGTCCCCGGAAGTCTGACCGACTGCATCGACGGCGTCGTTAACGAGATGACCACCCGTAAGGAGGAGGTTGTCGACTTCATCGGTAGCGGAATTAGCTCAAATTTGAAATTTGAATCTGAAGATGGAAAAATAGAAATTGCAAATAGACCCACTTGCGAGGCCAATGAGTTGACTGGTGTGAATGTCGCTTCCGAGCTGAAGTGAGCAGAATATTTTTACTGTAAAAATTGCAGCCACCACTAACGATATCACAATGGTTCAGTAACCACCACGGTGAGAAACTTAAGGAAGGAGCAAACAAACCAAGGCCGCTGCGACTGCGGCGATTATCAACATTAAGAAGCAAGGGAAGACAGCACGCATAATGGACGAGAAGGGGGTTCCTGGATGAAAAAAAAACATTTCTATACGTGAACAAATCGATTAGACTGCTCTCACAAAGCGAAGAATAATGATCATGGAAAGCTATGAGAAAGTGCGAGTGAAGAGCCATTTGATGGGATGTCTTTGAGCAGGAATCACGCGATTTTATACCCGAATTTCCAATAGAGACACGTAGCTGATCGAAAACCAAGCATGGGCGGAACAATAGGATGTTTTCAAATATTTCAGTGAATGCTATTATTCGAGGGCCGAATAATTCATAACATTTGTTATTTCCTTTTTTTCCGATTGTTATGAAATTTCCCAATATTATTCTTATGAAGGCGGTGAATAAAGGTGACGTGAGAGCTTTTCGAATAATTGTGATCGTTCGAATATCACGAGATGTCCCGTTGTTATGAAGCTGAATGAGGAATAGGGAAGCTCATCCAATAACAGCATGTGAGAGGTGCCACGAAATGAGATCTTTTATTTGATAAAAAAATTGGCAATAACATTACAATCGTCATACATGCTCCCCAGTAAATTTTAAATATTTGGAAGTTCATTTCCTTTCTGTCGCTGTCCAATTCGATAGAAAGGAAATTCAATACCGCGAATCAGAAGAAACAAGATATGGGTTTCTCAAATCTATTGAGAATCGTTCTTGACGTATGTAATTTTTGATAATCATGTCGATATTTGATCCGGCCCTATTTTCATCACGGTAAGATCCATTCACGATGACCAAACGGGCCTTAACAACTTCCTGGATTGATTTCAGAGATCTATCACCCAGATACTGCCCAACACGGAAGTAGAGTATCTTAATCCGATACAATAATACCCTCCCTACCTCCTCATAAACATATTCCACGAATACACACTGGCAATCGAAATGCCATCATCCGTTATCATTATTCTCCTCATATTTTCGATCATATCTGCAAGCGCGGAGCTCAGCACAGAGGTATGAAAGTTTGTTAACCGAACATGAAAGTTGTTTCAGAAAACACATAACATTGTGGCTGCCATCTTATCGGGACTTGTGCGTGAGTACATAATATTAAAAAAAGGATGAGAAAGATATTTCCTTAAGAATTCATCAACTGTGTGCACTGTTTTCATCATTGACAATGAGCGAGAAAAACGGAAAAGGGCAAATCAGACAGGTGTTTATTTCTTTGCTACTTTTTTTCATTTTTCACTTTACTGCTGTGCTAAGTTTTGATAAATTTGCTTTTCATTTCACTTTTTTAACTGATTATGTACTACCCCGCTTCACAAGAATTCAAGGGTCGCAGAGATATGCGTGAATAAAATTCAGGCCACTTAAATCTGTCCAATTTATCAATCATTAACTGACACTCTTGTATTTAGTTTCAAGAGATTTAAATCAGTTCACAGAAGATGGAAATCGAATTTATCGACATATGAGGAGCGAGATATACTGTCTCACAAACTATCGAAGCGCAAAATAGTCGTTGCGACCTCAGCCGACCCTCCACATCTCCCGCTGCGTAGCCATCCATTGCTCATACTGGAGGTTCTCGTCGAGGCGCGGTTCGACCTGGAATATATATTATATATTATATTAGAGTGTGTATTGTATTATAGTATTATATTAGAGTATTATATTAGTATTAGAGTATTAGAGTTATAATATATTAGAGTGCGCAATACGGGTCACCGTCTCGTCATTTCACACACTCTCTCGTCTCTCTGACCGATGAGATAGTACACGAAATGAAGAAACGGTGGCTCATTTCTCGAGGTCTAGATATAACATTGGTTCAATCAGCAAAGTTCACGTACAGCTACTGCACAATTTTGTGCTTTGTGCTACTAACAGTGACTTTGCGTTCGTACTCAGAAAAGCTGGAATTTAGTGGTTGCAAATTTTTCGCCAAAACAACAAACATTGTGCATAGTTTATTACCTCGTTGCTTACCGCGTCTTTGACTATTCCCAGGGATCGAAGGGCTTTGCGCATTGCTGAACTTCCAACGAAACCAATAGCGTAGGAGAGCAGGAACAGGGAAGAGCCCTGCGTTTGCATTTGCATTTTATCCAGAAATTGCGTTTCAACATTGAAAGGAAAAGCAAAGTATTGAATATATTTAACATATTTGAAATGTGCTTGCCATGGAACTAACTTTAACAATTTTCAGTAGAGTAACAAATATGCTCACACATTGCAATAGCGCCGTTGCTAGTTCTCTATGGTCCACATCCGTAGCCGTTAATTGCACGCCGACTAGGGGAAGTAGCGCGAGTTGCCAGAGAAAGCACATTGCCATGAGGGGAAACATGGAGGAAGATAGCTGAAATGGAAATTAATCGATCTTGGAAGAACAAATGGTAAAATCAAACGAATTTACACTAGGGTTACGTTAGATGGAGTATGCTGTCGAGCGGTATGCTTGAGATACTAATGAGATAAGTCGTATGGGTAGCTATAATTTCTAGCCAATAAACTAGTTTAGAACACTGACCAGAACATTCTCCTTGACTTGAAAACGCGTGGAGAGATCTACATGGAATCGGTTGTTTCTACTTTTTTTGGTTATGTTACTATGTTACTATGTTATGTTACAATGTTTACTTTTTGTTGCTAATTATGTTTATGAGAAATATGTATCCGAAATACTCTTACCAAAACATTCTCTTTCACTTGAAATCGCGTGGAGAGATCTGATCCGATCTTGTTGTTCCTTTTATTCACGGCTCGAATCATGTAGAGTATCTGAAACGAAATTGTAAGGTACGAAATTGTCAATTTTGCAGTCATAAGACGATGCTAGGTGGGACGTAAGGCCTGCTATTAGACTAACTACAATACCCAGCGGTTCAACGCTTCTAGGGTAGAAACGAAATTGTGTCTGTGATAAAAACTGATTACGCAGAACCATAGCGATCTACTTGTGAGAATAAAGAAAATGGATGAAAACTAATGTTGCGCAATAAATTACTCACGACAAGACAGGAGTTGGTCTCGAACCCGCAAACGAACGCTAGCGTGGCGTTAGGAAAAAGAACTAAAAATATTTATTTTTATATAAATTTTTATTATTGTTAAACTCACAAGCGGAAATGTTCTCCAGTGTGAACACAGCAAACTGAAACAAGTGAATTAAATAATATAATAAAAATTACTCTTACGAATAAAAAGATTAGTCCGAGCTGAGCTGCGGTCGAATGGAATCGTTTTTCGTATGATTTTGAGAATACGGTCGCAAATGCGCGCTCAGCGGAAACGGAAGTAAAGGAGAGCCAGTAGGCATACCTGAATGGAATAAATAAATTAACGCATAATACGGAATATGTCCATTTTTGTATTTTGTACGTCAACCTGTTATCCAATGAATTCAAGAAAAAGTAAGAATATCGTACATCACCCACATTACCGAACAAATGTACTTTTTTTACTTAAAGTACTTTTTTTACTTTTCGCGAATTCGCGTTTACCCTTCCTAATTTTTGTTTCACATTTTTTGTTGACCCCGATAAGCGGATGAATACAAAAATTGGCCGGTGAAATATTATTTTAAATGGGTGAAAAATGAAAGCCGTTACGTCTATTTTTTACTTAAAATACGGCTCTGATGACATGATGACAAATGATTACGGTAGAGCCGTATTTTGAAGTAAAAATAGGTGCAATGGCTCTGATTTTCACCCATTTAAAATAATATTTCACCGGCCAATTTTTGTATTCATCCACTTATCAGGGTCAGCAAAAAATATGAGACAAAAACAAAAATTAGGAAGGGTAAACGCGAATTCGCGAAAAGTAAAAAAAGAACTTTAAGTAAAAAAAGTACATTTGTTCGGTAATGTGGGTGATGTACGATACTATTCTGTTTCTGATTCAAAGTGTTGCAAGCAAGCGTCAAAATCACTCTTGTTAGGCTAATTATAATATAAATATGCCAATGAAATACATTTGAACAAACAAAATCATTTAAAAGAATGCTCACACCGATATTCCTTGAGCTATTTTCACATTGGACCTCGTCTCGATTGTCATTAGTTCAATGGAGAAGTGAGCTGGAAATGAACAATAAAAAGCTCGCATTCATTTGTAACATACCTTGCAGTAAACAAGCTGTTACTAAATAGATCTCGATTGCCATTGAAATGACAACAGAAACGGAGAAGATGCGAAACGTTGTTCTGCAATAGGCAAATTTGCATTTGAATTTTGGCATTATTGTTACCTGAACAAAGAGTGGTACAGTTTAGTTTTGGTGAGAACGTAGATAATGAAGCAATATAAGACGATACAAAGAACGGAACTGAGACACTCAAGCGCAGCAAGAATTGTTACCAGAAGATTCATCTGAAACTGAGCGGTCGTATTTTTTGATATGTTTAGTCATGGAGACGGGGAATTATAATAGAAATTTGTGTTCATAGAACAATAGTCGAGTCTAGAACTTTCGTTGAAAGTCTTCGAACAATGAGGTATACACATATTGAACTATGTACATGTTTTGTAGATGCATGTACCGTTTCGACATTGAAGAGGGAGAGAATATTCGCTCACAAATATGTGCCGCTTTTCTTGTGTCACAGTCATATTTTACGCGCGGAGATTAATTTGATAGTAAATAATACTTTACGAAGCCGGAAATGTCTTCATACCTAGAAGAAAAGTAGAAAAGAACTGGAAGTAACTGCCAGTAAATCTAATCCACTTATTTCTGGGGCCTATAGATCAGAAGTCAGTTCGAGTACTTTGGATTTCCAAAAGTGACGACTATTGCTTTCGATCAGAGTTCGCATAGATAAGGCACAATACGAGTACTGGAAATATCCTCTTTAATAAATGAATATTACACATTTACTATTATAAAAGAATCCAAATGCTTAGATGTTTCAACCTCAGTCTAGGATATTTGCAGAGAGTCTGTCCAACGGCGATTCACATAGCGTTGTGATACCACTTTGAAGGCTACACTGGAAAATATTGAGATCCGTAATGTTACCAGAATATTTCATGTCTTTCATGTCTACAGTAAAACTTCTTGCGTTATAAAATCGTTTATCAACAATCCACGAAAACAATTTCTTATTTTGGGTAGAACGAAGGCCGTCTATTTTCCATTGCCACCGAGAAGTCTTTCTGTAGCGTTCTGGAATTTTTAAAATAATTTGTTCCCGAGTGAGAAATATATGAATGTGAAGAAATATACAACGTATTGAAAAAGGGCAAATAGCACAGCGAGAAAGAATTTTAATACGCCGCAAAAAAAATGTTTAGTTTCTCATTTAATAATTAACCCAATTTGTCTTACCACAGTATTATTCAAGGTGAGCTCGAGATCGTATCTGATGGGATGGAGCAGGTCTGAAGTATGTGAGTTTAAACGGAGAATTGCTCTCATCATTCCACTTGTCACACTGTCAATGAGCATTCACATTTTTTAATACAACAAAAACAAACTGTTTACTCCCGTAACGATAACGTCTTCTTCTTCTTTAATTATGCCAGGAATATTCGACTGGGCCTTAAATATATTATAATTACCTGCTTAATATCATTATTATTGTATTACTTACGAATAATTTTTTCATTGAATGTTGAGACCCCGGTGCAGTCTTTCTTTGAAATTTTAAATTTATAACTACAGGTCCTGATTACACGCGCTCTCTTACCGCTCATAGTAACGAGAGTATTAGCGAATGCTAAAAACCACACCTCAGTCCAGGCGAAAACTGCGAAGCCGAGAAGGAGAAGAATGGCCAACGAGGAGAACATCGGTGTGTTGACTATTTAAGAACTTATCGTGTGATTCTCCTCTCTTCTCGTGCATTTTTATATGCATGAGAACGTATAACATCTATCTCACTACTTCCGCTTTTTCATGTTATGATCATCCGGAGTTGAAAAAATCGGATCAAAATACGAGCCGCCCGCTATTCACTTCATGCACTCTTTGTCTGTCAGAGAAGTTTGGGTGTATTGGAAATGAAAATAATATTACCCGAATTTCAATATCTAGATCACGAAACGGAAAGCAGGAAGTGAGGTTGATCCTTCTGTCAACAGTCCCCGTATCAGTTGTTGTTCCCATATTGCTTGATGTGTATCCGCTTATTCAACCTTGCCGAATGGCAAAAACAGCCGATATTATCAACCACCACCGTGCATTACCAAGGTTATACCTATTTCTATCACTTTTATTTGGCGCACCGCTGAGCCCGCTTTTCGAAGGATCTAATCACTATACATTTTTTTCGAGTGAGAAAAGAATAAATGAACGGACGTTAGTTTGCTCCTCACACGAATTGCCGTATAAAAAACAAAAAAATGCGTAAATTTGAGGCCGTGTCTGTTGAATAGCAGATGTTTTGCATTGGCCCTGACATGGGATATGAGAATGTCGTTTGTTCTTTCCTCATTGTAGTTTGTCAAAGTACATGAAGAATTCGATATGCACAACAATTCGAGTTTTAAAAAGTGACAGATAGAATAACAGTATTAGAAGATTTTCTTTCTGAAACAGAAATCGCGAAATACAAAGTGAAAAGGGGCGGAGCCAACGCGATTGCCGCGCGGAATATTTTAGTAGGAATGCAATTACCATCGTATAATTTTAAAAATGTGATAAGGAACAAAGAGGTGCATGACATTTATTGAATAGTTATCAAATCATAACTTGAAATGAATATCATCATATCCCTCGCCTTTCTTTCTCTGGCACGCAAATGTCTGGAGGACATCACAATCCTCCGCACTCCAATATCCAGCTCGCGTCTCAGCGTGAAGAACTGTGCAGTTGCCGGCGTCGAGCGGGCTCACTGGAATACGATATCGTTGGGCTATCTCTCTCCCGAAATTCTTGAACTTCTCCGAAAAAATAAAGATTACTCACTGAAGTTGCTGTAGTCAACCGGGCTTCCATCCGTCCATTCCGGCCCGTTCTCAGTCTGGTGAAGACCTGAATAAGTACTAATAAATCGACACTATCATTAATCTTCTACCAATGTAGATGGGCTCCGTGACCCTCAACCCGACAGCCAAACGGCGAATAAAGTCGTCGACCTGAGAATAGCGGTACGATGCATTCGATTGATCTTAGAGAGGTTCCTCGCTTCCCCAAATTTAAAATTTTGCTCACTTTTCCATCATGCACACTCGCTAGATGTCCTCCGTGTTCCTGACAATATCTCTCCGCGTCGGGCCACTCCATTCGGTCGTTTTTGAAGACCTGCAAGATAAGAATTGTTTGAACTGATCTATCATGCTATCCTATTTTTTCGAATGTGACATTGCAAAACTAACTGAATAGCACTGCTCGTTGAACTCTTCAAAGTCGCCGCAGTCGTACACTGAAATTTACAATTTTTCTGAAGGTAGAATACGTCTTAGATTTCATGCTGATAACATCGAATTGGTCTACCAAATGATTCCGGCAATTGCTGCCTGAATAACTCACCCTGAGTGACCTGCTCGCAGATCAGTGACCCAACCGAGGACCCATCAGCGAAATCACGCCAGTAGCCCTTGTCGGTGAAGATGTAGTCGTCGGTTGTCTGAAAAAAAACCTTGCATCTGATACTGCTTATCAATATTTTCTTGCGCACTTCCAGTGACGAAAAAAACTAAAATAATTTTTTTGAAGGATTTTTTTTAATAAACCTCAAACGTGGCCGGATCGCATTTCTTCATGTCACTACCCGGCCAGAAGTGGGTGTAGTTCAGCGGAGTTCCTGCAAATTTTCGAGTATTCCGTTTATGAGATCAAAAATGAGAAATCGTTGAGTTCTGTGTGAATTCCTTCTTGAAAGAGTCTGCTGAGTAAAAAAACATTGATAACGAACCATCCTCCCACGTCAGCTTCCCGTCCTCTTTCCCCTCAGCAGTGCATACAATCCCCAGGAAAGCGAAGCAGTTGAGACACTGCAAGTCGCGAGCTGCGAGAAGGGCTGCGTTGTCCTAGAAATAAGAAACTTATACTTTATTTTTGCATTTTCTTTTGTAAATCTGATTAATATGGCGAGAAAGAATTAATACTCACCTCTTCCGAGTGAATCGATGGCAAAACGGCGTTTTCCTTGGCACATCTCGATCGCGCGTCCGCTTTCTCGAGGCCGTGCTCAATCTGAAACAAGATAGATGGTATGTTATAAAAAGGTACAACGGTAAAAAGGTAAAGGTCATCCCGTTAATCAAGGCACTTGCGTCCTGCGGGAGATCGCTGCTAGGCTAGTGATTATGAGGCCAGTTCAGTCTGGAGGGCCTAATGTCTTCTTCGGACCTACTTTACCGCGTGATCTAGTCACTTCCAATGTTATTGTTATGTATCTTGTTGCCGTGCGATGGTGATAACTCCGGTAGAAGCGATATCCGTTTATTACGATAAGAAGAGTAGAAATATAGATGAATAAATAGAAAGCCGTCAGCAATAAACAGGGGAGAGAGAGAAGACAGAAGAACTCAGTTACGGAAATATTTAGGCCACTTGAAATATTGCAGTCTGACTACGGTATTGCACTTGAAGGGATTTCCGTGTGAGAGTCAACACGTTTGAATATTTAGAGTTGGGTTGGGTCAGGGTTGTTGGGTCAGACTTATTACTTCTAGTCTCATATACAACACCTCCCGTCTAAGATACGAACTTGGGAGTATCTGATAATAACAGAAAACGACGAAGAAATAAGATGATATTGGGCCACGATTTGTAACAGAAAGTGGTCAATAGGACTGGCATTGCGCGACAGTTTACTGGCATTGCGCGTCAGTGTCTCTCTTCTTCTTGCACTCGCTCGATTGGG
>LS488148.1:4845-17107 GCA_900490705.1 Pristionchus arcanus | reverse complement strand
TCTCTCAGACTCAGATGTGAGGATCTCTTGATCCTTTCCCTTTGCACAGTTCTCTACTGCGTCTTTCTCGGGAGAGCTAAAATGGGATGCCGTCGGAAGATCTCTTCCCATTGACGCCACATCTCCGATTTTCTCCTCTTCCGACTTCTGTGAGTCGTCTCTCATTGTCAGACTCGATCTGAAGATCTCTCGATCTTTCTCATTTGCACAGTTCTGCACTGTGCCTTCTTCGGTAGAAATCAAATGGAATGCCGTTGGGATGTTTCTTCCCATTGATACAGTATCTCCAAATGTCTCTTCTACCGAATGGCTGGAATCGTCTTTCAGATTCGATCTGAAGATCACTCGATCCTCAGTTGCACAGCTCAAGACTGCGTCTTCTTCGGTGGAAGTCAAATTGAATGCCGTCGGGAGTTCTCTTCCCATAGACGCCGCATCTCCAATTACTTTCTCTTCCATCCCGGTTGAGTCCTCTTTCAGACTCGATCTCGTCAATGACGGCAATGACGTAGATCCTCCCGATCTGTCCAGTCCTCTTTCAACTGCCTTCAGATCGTGATGGTCGTACCACAGACCATTTTTAGAAACGGAATCTCCCTCCATTTCTCTGCCCTCGACTGCGTGAATCGAGTGATACCTGGATTCGTCCGGGACTAGTCCAGTTCCAGAGTGGAATCCTCCATCCACATCTGTGACCTCGATGCTACTGATCGAGTTATCGAGTTGAGCCTGCGGCCTCTTGGGCATCAGTGTGAAGAAGAATTGCATGAATTCTTTTCCAAGCACATTCGTCTCTTCTGTGATGTACACTTCTCCGAAAATAATAGTGCCGTTCAACTCCAAATTAACTTCGCACTTTCCAAACACAGGAAAAGTCGAGCCATTTGTGCACACTGGAGTGACGTTGGAACGCCTTGCTATCGGCGAGCCAACCAATATCCACGTGCGCTTCGAGATGTACGTGATATCGGAACCTGAGTCTACGCTCATTTCCACCTCTTTATCATTCATTTTCATCGAAACATCGAACTCTCTTGTAGAGTTCCCTGATTGCTCACTCGTGATCTTATTGATCCTGGGTCTCCTTCCCTTCTTCCTGTCTCGGCACATCACCTTGAGATGGCCAGTCTTGCCGCAATTGTGGCAGATCGCGCTCACAAAAGGGCATCTGTCATCCTCGTGATCTCGACCACACCTTTCGCACTCATGCTCTGCATCGTCAGAACTCGGGGACACACTCCGTTCTCTTGGGTGTTTCTCCTTCCCTCTTCCTTTTTGATGCTTAACTGCATTCACTTGAGTATGATTCTGGCCAGTCACTGTCTGAGAGTCCAGCTGGGCTTCCTTGAAGCTGTCAGCGATATCGATTAACTGCTCGAGGGTGGCATTCTCTTCCTTCTTTATTCCATTGATGATGTGGAACATTGCACCTGTGTGCCTTGGAAGATCAATGCCGGCAAGAAAGATCATTGTTTTGATCTTATCAGGGGTGAGCTCGGTGACATTCGCATCTTCGACCACTCTATTCACTCTCGTTGCGAATTCTCTCAGGTCGTCGATATGTACCTTCGACATTTTGAGATTTAACATTTCTAGTCTCTTCTCAAAGAGTGTCTTTTTGTCACCGAACAGCTTCTTCATCACCTCCTTCACCTCTTTGAATGACAAATCTACCAGTTGTTTTGGACGGATGTGGTCTCTGAACTGCTTGTCCACTGTGTCATCAACATGACGTAATAGCATTCGACCCTTTTCACTATCCTCCAAATTTACTGTGTCAAACAAATCTTTATGCCGTGCCCACCATGCCTCGAAGGTCCATCCCTCATCAGGTTTGTACGTGAATAATCTGATCTGCTTCTCAATAGAATCCACGCTGGGACCTCGACTAGTGGAAACCTCACTTCCACTGACGGAACTCTGTGCAGTTGCTTCTCTCAGCACTTTCAGCTCTTTCTGCTGATCCTGCATCATCTTCTGCTGTGACTGCATCATCTGCTGCATCAACTTGAGTACATTGGCAACATCAGTTTCACCCATTCTCGCACTCTTTTTGATCGAAAATCAAAATTTGGCCAGAACCTTCGGTGCACTAATGAAAATTAATGCCGTCTCAAAGCAGAATCTACCCAGTTCTCACTGGATTCTATTCAACCTTGACAAGCTCCTCACTTGTCACAGTCTTCCTCAGACTGGCGCACTTCCTCAGCACGACTGGTTAGCAACCACCACACAAGCAAGAAAATGAAAGAAAAAACGGCCAAAAATATTTTTTAAAAAATACCTCAGGTCGAGTTCGCTTTACTCCTGAACGCCAAATGTTATGTATCTTGTTGCCGTGCGATGGTGATAACTCCGGTAGAAGCGATATCCGTTTATTACGATAAGAAGAGTAGAAATATAGATGAATAAATAGAAAGCCGTCAGCAATAAACAGGGGAGAGAGAGAAGACAGAAGAACTCAGTTACGGAAATATTTAGGCCACGTGAAATATTGCAGTCCGACTACGGTATTGCACTTGAAGGGATTTCCGTGTGAGAGTCAACACGTTTGAATATTTAGAGTTGGGTTGGGTCAGGGTTGTTGGGTCAGACTTATTACTTCTAGTCTCATATACAACAGTTATAAAGGATATAAATATATATATTATTGAAACGTACGTATTGAATTTTGTAGCATCGATCGCCAACAGTCACATTGTAGCCCCACTGACAGACGAGTGAATCTGAAAACGGTATTTACACAATCCTGGTTTTCCGTTTAGAAAAATAATGAAAATAATCACTTACCAACGCCAATCGCGCACGATGAAAGAAAAATCAGCCAAGCGAGAACCATTGTCGGCCTATAACCGATAGTGTTATCTACAAAGATTGCATGAGAACAATGCTAGAGTCTAGTGTGGCACTCGCGAGAGAAAAAAAGCATCGTAACAATATTTAAGGTCTGTAAACGCGTGCTATATATCCTGGCAAGGATGATTTACTGACGAGTGCGCTTTGGCTAACAGAACATGTTAGGCAACATCCTAAAGTCATCTGATTTGATCCGACTCATGCGGAACTGAAGATCATCTTGTTAGGATCAACGGGTGCACAAGAGTGAATGATGAAGTGACAATGACGGCTCAAAGTTTACTCTAAAAAAGTGGATACTGGCAGGAACGATATGTTTATAGAATTCGTGTATACAGAAGCGGTACCAATTTGTTTATATGTCCTTAAATTTCTTTTATAAAAAAAAATATTTTTTTCATTTATCTCCATTAAAACCATACTGAAAATTGATTCATCCGCCTTCTTCATGCATTGGATCAATAAATTCCTCTTCATTTTCTCTATCGATGTTATGGATTAGAGAGTCAGACGAGTGTCAAAAACAGTGTCGATTCCGGAAACAAAGCGTGGGAAGCATTCACTTCTGGTCGGCTATCACATCCCTGTCACAAGATTAACCAAATTTCCCACCTCATCGCTATAAATTAACTCAAAATCCAACAGGAACCACATGTTTTCATCCTCTGCCCTTCAAACTCTTCATAACGTTAGTTTCGTTACTTCAGGGAACATGTTTCAAGTTCTCGTGGTCATAGTCGCAGCTTCGATCGCTCTGGCCGCTGGGGCGCCCGTGGCACAAGCCGTAAGTATGGTATTCAGATTCTGGTAATACTATTTGCATTGTTCCAGCCCGACGTCAACTTTGGACCAGTATTGTACGTTGCGGAGGGTGAGCAATTTGGTCGAATGGATTAAATAAAATATCATTTTTAAGGTCTCTATAACGGTCTAGAAGGGGCCGCCGAGGCTGTTCTGCATGGAGTCGAAGCGGTAAGAACATATTCGAGAACTGAATTCTTGAGTGAATGATTTTAATTTCTAGGTAGCCTGCCCCTTGGTGGAGACTGCTTGGGGAAAAATTGAGAGGTAAGTAATTTTAGCGCGATCTGACGGTAAATTATGAGCACGTTGTTTCATTTTCAGTTGCCATTAATCGACGCTCGCCTCGACATATCAAAGTGTCCTGTTCAACCGATTACACTGTGATTACACCGATTAAAATGTTAATTATGACCGATCAGTGCACTCAAAATGTTAAGAGCAGAAACAACATAAAACAGTGTGAAGCGTATTATCTGGTCGAATTTGCTTTAGTGTTTTTTCCATGGAAGTGATATGTAACTTTTTAGAAATGTAGTCGTAAGCTCAATGTCGAAAGGGGAAATATATCTCTTTTTACAATGTTTTTTTTGATTCGAGAGGCGGCTCTTCATAATCATCATCATCATCATCATCATCATTTTATCAAGGTCGAATAGAATACAATTAGGGTCATACAAAAAGGTCTTCATGGGAAAAAAAAGAACATTGCGTGGGATGTTTCTTGTTTTCGCCACTAGGCATGTGCCAAGGCAAGTCAAAATTTCCATGATCTGACTTCCTACCTCTGTTTCCCACTTTGAACATCGATCATGAGTAGGGATACCCAACCGAGCGTATGTGTGGGAAGGAAGGAGAGATAATCTGGATAAGACCCGGAAGACGAACGATAAGATAGAAACATGGGCCGAAAACAGTATAGATTTGGAGACAATTCGAAAAAGGTTTTTCAAGTCTAACCTGCTGTGTACAGTAATTTCCAACTGAGCGATACGCGGACATTGAGATCTTTGCAACAAATATTAACAACAAATAGATACCTTCATCGAAATCAACTTTTATCGTGCTTACGAACTTTTACCATAAAACCAGTTTTCCCATAAAAACGCGGAAGACCCGTCATATCAATTCTAGTTCAGAAAAAAAGTTTGTTCAATAAACATGCTTATCGAATCGGCACGTGGGAAACAATGTATGATGGACAGGAAATGTCATTGTATACAAGTGACCAATTTGGATATATAGGACTTGTTAGGCGTGAGTTCCCTGAAATGTTTTTTATGTTAAAACATAGTTTGCGAGGAGGTGAAAGGAGGTGATCAAAATACGAAAAACTAGCACAAATAAATAATGGAAGAGAAAAACTTACGGCGTTCCTTGTCTCGCTCGACTCCGGCATCATGGCATCCGGTATAGCTTTCAATAGTTCTTCTGCAATTGCGATACCAAGACGTCTGAAATGTCTGAAAAACGAAAGGGGACGGGAAACAGAAATCCCTCAAAGATCCTCGGAAAAGGAGGAACGGGTAGTAGACAAATCAATTCTCACAATAAATATATTCCTTAGTGTGGGAAGTTTCGTGTTTTCGACACTCCGATTCCTCAAAATTATTATAATCTGTTGTAGTATCGGAGCTTCCCCACTGCCTTTTGATCTTTCCACTCACAAAGTTTTCAATTGCGACTTGGTAACGACAATTCATGTGACAGGTCGCCAGTATTCAACTATTTCAAAATATTAGAAATCATTCATTGGAATGGAGCAATTGAATGGAGTGGACTTCCAATGAAGGCTAATATAATCCGGGGTTTTTTCTCGAAATACAATACAATAATCCAATGATGGCGAGTACTTGGGAAATTATTGGTGAACCCATTATCAATAATCTGCCGAATTCGGAATCAATTTATCCGAACGTCGCCAGGAGGCGGTATTTATCGCAAAATATCTTTCCGGGCTGTATGAAAAAATTCGAAATAATGCAAGAAAATTGATTATTAGCGCTTATCGTGAGATTATTTTCCAAGGGCGAGAACTCAAACTTATGAAGGGATTTTATTCCTCGTGGATTTCCACTGTTTCCTCTTTTTGTTTCCGCATTTTTCATAATATTCAAATAAGGTCGATGGGTCGCTATAAAATATCACGAATTCGGCAAGGTTGCCATTCTATTTTTCACGGAGCAAAAATGTCCGCAACCTCTCTGTTTCTTATACTTCTCCTTTCAACGACGACCCTAGGAGTGTCTGCTTCGGGATCGGTTCGTTTCTTTGCATGGAGGGAACCGGAATGAACATGTATTTTAGAACGATTGGAGCCTCACCGGGGTTCTTGTCTCGGTATTTGAAGGTTTGTGTAAGATTACGGAATTTTTTTTTTGCATTGTTAAATCACATTGTGACTGTTCAGGTCTGATTGGTGCCGTTCAAAATTTGATCGGGGCCTTCGTACAAGCCGATACCAAGTCGATTCCCACAGGCGAAGTAGGATTCGAATCAGGAGTGATCGAATTCAGCGACTGGCGTGAGGATGTACGGTGTTTTTTTAATCAATAATATATTCCTATTTCACTTCTTTTGACTATTCTTCAGTATTTATCTTTTTCCAATAAACGTGTATTTTTTGGTAATTCCAGGAAAAAATCGGGCATTTTACTTCAACAAGAGTAACATCAGTGCCTGACAACAACAAATGTCTTCGACAATATTTTTGTACCATTCATAAAAGCTTCTCCAATTTCTCCAACGATATATCATTGATATATCAGTTATATTGAGACTGCATAATTGGGAGAATACAAATGTGGGCATTTTCATTGCATTTGCAAGGCTTAAAAATCGTCGCATGAAACTCTGTATTCTGCTAACTCCACAATCTTCCCTCCGGCATGCCTTCGTGATTGTCCTACTTTACTCGGTTATTTCTCTATTCATACTTATTCTTGCTGTCTCATCCAACGATGGTGATAATAAATGTTGAAGCAATATTAGTAATGGATTTCAGCAATTTTTTTCAGTAATGAACTAACGAAAGAGATCAGAATGAATACCAGAATCCATTTCCCCGTTTCGAGAGAGGAATCCAACGCACAAGAAGCTTCTCAACCTCAATACGTCACGCGGTCACAACATTCACAATTCCATCCTCTTTTTCTATTTTGTTTATTACTTCCGATTTTTCGCCCTCCTTACTTGATTATTCAAATGTTTTTCCAATGTTTCACATCAATAACACGGATCCATTGCGGAAGTATCTGCGGTTGTCATGTCGCCTACCGTATTCGCTCTGCTTCTCATCATTTTCGAACTTCCTGCTTCTGATTCACTAACAACATCCCCTGTAAGTATACATTATCCAAAGCGGCTAAAATATTGTGGTGGAGGGCGACTCCATTTTTTAAGCTTTTTTACGATTATAGTATTTAAAAAAAAACATTTAGGCCTCTTTTGACTGCATTACCAAAGATGTGTACTGCACACTGGAAGGTCAGTAAGAATCAAATGTTTTGAGATCATTTCATATCCTTTTTTTATTATTGACATCTAAAGAAGTGCAAATAACGATTGCACAGCCCTACAATGTTCGGTGTGTGTCGATCGAAACATGATTACAGATAAATATTACGCACTGCGATCGGCTCAGAAGCGATTCAAGAGGCGCTGCCTGGCAATGATAGAGACTCCGTGCGGCTTCCGACCCGTGTAAGAACTTGACAATATTTTTATATTTATCATTTTTATCAATTTACTTTTGCAGGTGTCCCTAATGCTCCACTTCAACCAGCCTCCGAACTGAATGACATTCACACATCGATAAATTACAATAATTTTTTTTCAAAATCTTGCTCCCGAAATGTCAAGAGATAGTATCAAACAAAGGCGGAAGATGGAAATGATACCGAGAAAAGCAATCGGCCCTTTGCTGATACATTGTTTTCCACAACTGCTACCTTGTAGAGTTCAAAATACGGGTAATCGTCTCTTAATTTCGCACACTCTCTCACCTCTCTGACCGGTGAGAGTGTGAAGAATGAAGAGACGATTACCCGTATTTCGAACTCTACTACCTCGCATCTGCTTTGTTTCGCCTCTTGCAACTAGTGTTAGGATGAAGAATATCATCATTTCTCGTACTCTCTTACCGGTGAGAGCACGCGTAATTCTTTGACTCTGGCAATTCACTTTTTTGCCGATGCAGTTTATTCAAATTTTGTAGCTTACCTATAAAGCCATTCTGTGATAGCGGGAGATAGATTCGACTTCGCCAATAAATGTTTTCCACCATCGTTCTTCTTCTCTTACTCTTCGCAGTTGCTGCTTCGGATGATATTACTACGACTACTGAACCGCCCGTCATTCCTCGAGTTTTCCCTCCAGCAACGGTTGCTTTCTCAAATTGTTACGATCACAAACGTTCAATTTAGGATGAGCCGCCCAGCGATCCCACTGCAATGGCCGTCTGCATTCTGAGGAGTGCGTTAATATAATATTTTTATTATATTTGAATTAATAAATTGGTTCCAGGAACGATCGCCATCCTTCAAGGAGCACTCCTAGACATCACCGAACCTAACGTATTTTTATTAAAATAAATTTGGAAAAGTGGAATATTCAGAGAATCCGATGCTTCGCTATTGAGGAAACGATCTGTGGACCGACTCCCGCGTAAGAAATAAACTTTTTTCGAATTTCAATTATTTTGAAATTGTATCGTACATGAAATACTATTTTCAGATGCCCTTGATCATACACACAACGATGTCGACTGTCATGTTTTTTAATATTTCCTCACCGTGAAAAAACAGTCAAACGATCGAAATAAATATTTGTCGTGCTTTGGAATGGGTCCTTGAGCATCTACATTTGATAAACCGCTCGCAGAACAATATGACGCCGTTCACGTAAGAATCGAGCAGATCGAGAGGGATCTGGCACAGTGATATTGGGTCGATTTTCTGAAACTCTGGTTATAGGGGTTCTTGAGGGTGGTGATGACGATGAGCATATTCATTTTGCACCTCGAGCCATCGTTGGCTCCAGATGACGTCACGTCGAAATCGGATTTTTTTTATTTTTCCCAGTTTGAAATTTCGCTAAAAATTAGAAAAGTGTCTAGTCCGAATCAGAATTTGACGCTGATCACGCCTATCTATTTCATTTTTCATAATTTCGAAAAATGGAATAGTTAAAAAATCAATATTTTTGCGTTATCAATCCCGAGCTGCGAAACCTACATCGATCGACGCGCCTTGACGAGAGGATTCCGAACATATATGCGAAGTCCCAGAAAAACCTCGCCGTTTTACAATGGGACATCATTTACTGACGCCAAAACGGTGAAAAAGAACGACTCTCCCCTCTGATCTACCACCTTCCCATCCTTTGCCACCGTTCCGCTTCCCTTTTCTCTCTGCGCTCTCTCGCCCCGACACACTCTCTCGTCTCTCTCGAAGATCGGAGGTCACAGATCGCCGTCGTTCTTTCACTATTTCGGTCAGTAAATGATGTCCCATTGTAAAACGGCGAGGTTTTTCTGGGACTTCGCATATATATTCGGAATCCTCTCGTCAAGGCGCGTCGATCTATGTAGGTCTCGCAGCTCGGGATTGATAACGCAAAAATATTGATTTTTTAACTATTCCATTTTTCGAAATTATGAATAATGAAATAGATAGGCGTGATCAGCGTCAAATTCTGATTCGGGCAAGACACTTTTCTAATTTTTAGCGAAATTTCAAACTGGGAAAAATAAAAAAATCCGATTTCGACGTGACGTCATCTGGAGCCAACGATGGCTCGAGGTGCAAAATGAATATTCTCATCGTCATCACCACCCTCAAGAACCCCTAAAACCAGAGTTTCAGAAAATCAACCCAATATCACTGTGCCGGCTCTTGCTCGATTCTTAGGCGAACGGCGTCATATCCTTTAATATTGAAAAAATGAAAACTGCGAACAAAAAATATTTAAAATATTTACAATTGTTAATATTTGCTGGTTCAGGGCATGGAATAATGTAAAAAAATAAGCACATCCTGATTTTGAAAAGGAAATACAATGGAAATACGTTTCATCGCACAAAGAAAATTGTATTTTTCCTTTCATTTGAGCCAACTCATTAGCATGCGTGATGTGAACAGTGTGTCACTGTACCCGCTGCACAATCCCGGAAGTTTTTCTGCGTGCCAGTTCCGAACAATCACAAAGCCATTAGTCAACCTTGTATTTACTATTTCCAGCCTTTTGCGTAACTGCTGATGCACAATGGTTAATCCCTTACTGGAACCTCTGCATTTTTTGCAACGATATTTCGGCTATAAAAACCAACTCTATGCAGAGAGACATGCAACGACAAAGATGAAAACTACAGTCATCATTCTTCTCCTATTTTATGTGTTCACTTCAACATTAGGTGGTGCGCCGTTTATACCACCAACTTCGGTGAGTTTCTTGCAAAAAAGTTTGAATCTTGAATTTGATATTTTTTTATTCAGACCCCCAGTTCCTTTGACATGATCAACTGCTTGATTCAGAGTCAGCATATTTAATTATTTTAATATTTCAAATTCATTTATTTAATTTCACTATGTTACAGAGTCCAGTATCGATCTTCAAACTGCCGTGGACAACGTTCTGAACCCAGGAGTATATTTTTAAATCGATTTAAATTAACTAAAAAGAGTAATTCAGAGATTTCGTTGCAAAGCGATCAAGATGACACCATGTGGCCCCGTTCCTGTGTATGTTTAGAATATTAAATTGCTCTTCCGAGTTATACAATTTTCAGCTGCCCCTGAACTGGTTAACTCGCCTTTTCCACGTTATTTATCAACTTTCAATCACATAAATGACATTCGTCGGCATTTGATTGTTTGTCAGAACACCTAAAAGGGAACATGCAACTTATTTGTAGTTTATTTTTACAATGCAAACATGCGATCACGTTCCATGAAACAAGATATCGATAAAAACCTTTGTCAGTGCCATTCTTTTCCGTAAAAGCCATGCTGAATGAGGAATAGGATATGCAAATTTTTTAAGAAAAATTTTAAAGATTCAGCTTTCTCGCATCTTCGCAATTAGATTGAAAATTGTGCCAGCAGCACTGATTTCAGTGTCGAATTCATTTTCATAGCGGCGTTTCATAATATTCACGGTATTCCAACTTCCCCGACCAGTAGCAAATTCAGTGGTGATGTCGATTTCAGGTACCAATTGCAAAGCTTTGGAGCAGAACGAAAATACCTTATCTGGAAGAGATTTAAAAATGCAATGTTAGTCTTCATCACTCCGGTAGGTTTTAAAGCTCATTATAAAACTCACGTATGTCTTGATACAAAGAAAAATCTATCGTCACACTTTGCGGATTGAAAATGCGAATATTTTCCATAACAGTGGCTCTAAAATACGTTGAGATGATGACACCATCTAGTAAAATGCGTACATTAATTCATCAGTGATCTGCCGCGGCTCTTCCATTGAGACCAATTTTATGACTTTCAGGTCATTTGGATGTAGCATTGCATTAACCACAGACACATCGTTCTTTACAGTTATGTCGAAATCGAGTCTTTTTATGATCGAACACCGAGAGAAAGTTCGATTAAAGAAATCGCTTGGTTTATCACGTACAGGCGTGCACCAGTGAACTTCATCCGGTTCTTTGTAGGCCGCCCTTGCCTAAAAACATATTTTCAGTGATATATTCATAAGTCAAAGCTTAAATTAATTTTCACTCACACTTTTTCCCATTCTGAAATACGACCGATACTTCGCCTTTGCGCATATTCCCACAATTTCATAGGAAGGGTATGATCTGTACCATCGCACAATTTCAATCGCCGGAAGACGCGTTCGGACGCTCAAATGCTCTAAAGCAATCGAATGCCACCGAGGAGATATCTGAATGCTAAATGAATAAAAAAAATGAAATAGGATTCGAAAGGATAAAACTTACCAGCTTCATGTTATCCACAAATTCAATTCCAACGTGGATAATCGATCGAATAACATCCGATGGCAATTCGGCGAGATTCATTGCCGCTTCTTCCTTTGATGACATTGGGAAATAATGAACTCAGGATGTTTCGCGCTTTTCGAAAATTAAAAAAAAAGTTCAAAAATGACGCGTTCCTACAACACGTCCACGCGTCATTTTTGACAACTTCTATTACAAAAAATGTATTTTTAGCAAAGTATTCGAAACTCAGTTTCAGTCACCAGTTTCATTGCGTCGACAAATTCTATTCCCACATCGATAATCGAACGAATAACATCCGATGGTAAATTTGCGAATTCCAATGTAATTATTCAGAGGTTTGAAGCAGATAAATCTTCAATCTTGAAATGAATGACACTGGCTTGCTCAAGCGGCTGGTGTCTAAGGTGATTAAGTTTCTCGCCAAATAAATATTCAAATATTTTTTTAAAATGTTTATCATGCATCCCTGACATATGTTTACGAATAATTGACCAATTGACGGGAGAAACTACACGAATAAATGGAAAGCAAAATATGGAATCGTTTTTCAACTCCTCCTCCTCAATTTATGCGCCTTTACAAACTTCTCCGTGCTCTGGATGATGCGGTCTCTGAAAATATTTT
>LS488144.1:411422-469535 GCA_900490705.1 Pristionchus arcanus | reverse complement strand
TCATGATGGAGGAACTTCAAGTACTATACGCCAATGTATGCTACAGTAGCCGAGTAATATATCGGAACCGAAAACAGCGAAATACGGGTCTCGCAAACTGGATCTTTTCGAAATTTTGCTAAATAAATCAGTTATTGATTTCATGGGTGCCGGAATACGATGATTTCGGTTCCAATATATTACTCGGCTACTGTAGCATATATTGGCGTATAGTACTTGAAGTTCCTCCATCATGACTTTTTCGGTCCATTTCGGACCATGACCCGGGGTTCATGGTCATGGATCACTTTTGGGGCATGAACCCCGGGTCATGGGTCGAAAAACTCACTACCGTGGATTCGACTCATATGGTGATAAATATTCAGGAGATGGCCTACTATTACTATTTTACTAAATTTGGGCTAGATTACCATAGAGGGTGAATGGGAAATGCTTGAAAAGGCTGACCTGGACCCGAGCGGCGATCATTCCAGGCCCTTTTTCGTTCAGTGTGAGCAGGAATCCGATATTGGCCATACGTGGGCATGATGCCCAAGGCAGTGAGGTACCACGCCATGACAAAAGTTATGCCCGATATCAAGTCTGAGATACATAGAAATCGAAAAATGTGATAGCGTTAGTCGAAAATTCATAATCGGAAGCGAGCAAATTTCGATCCCAATGGTGGTATGGCGCACTCTGGGCATGCCTAATATACTGCAAAAGGAATTTTGGTTCTAGCTTGTTCGGTTGAGAAATTACGAATTTTCGATGTTTTCGACGAACCCGGCGCTTTTGCGCCGCATTGCGCAATACAGGCGGTGACGTCATTATTTTTGTAAACAATGTCAAAGGTCCCCCAGGCCCTATGGGTATGGAGGTCCAAATCGAAAATCCTGGACCAATGTCCGGGGGGTGGTCACTTTTCTCAGATCCGGCCTCTTAAACGAGCTTTCGATGGGTAATGACTCACTGATTGTAGTCTGTTGTATTCGTGAGTGGCTCGATCGATCAATTGACCACACTCGGAGACGGAGGGAAGAAGACGATCGAGCAGCCGTGTCGACAGCTCACCACTGAACAGATCGGGATGATAGAATGATTTCACTCATTATCACACGAGGAATGAAACTGGAAAACACCGATATAGCTTCAACTTTAGAAGAATGTGTGGAATTTTGGATAACAGTTTTACGGAAAATAAGCTTCAGCGCCCATTTCAAACGAGCCTAAACCTACCGATTGCGTAAATTCAACCGTTTTCATCGCGAAAGTGGAGTATAGTTTGTCCCAAACAGTACAGATGCCGCAATAATTTTTCACTCATACTCGTGTTCTAGCCGCCAACATGGTAAACTTAAAAAGTAGTTGCTCGTCTTGGAAAGGGGCTGACCAGCCTTGACGGAGGCCTCGTGCTTGGTGAGAGCGCGGAGCATAGCACGGATATTCTTGTATCTGATGTTCGTGGGCAGGCCCGTCCCTTAAATCAATAGATTGGCAATGACAGGAAGAAAAACGAGTCTATGGCTACAATTTACGAAGAATACGTTTAGAATAGGATAACAAATCAACCAAAATAAGCTATATCACTGTTTTGGAGTGAGTGTAAAGTAACGGATTGCGATAATTCATTCTTTTCAAGTCGAAAATGGTTCATAGTTAGTCCCTTGTAATACGGAAGGCGAATTGGAGCAGAACTTGCGGATATTAAATTTAAAACACAGACCAATTCACGTTGACAAGCTGCTTGGCCGGCTTGATGGAAGCCTCGTGCTTGGTGAGAGCGCGATGCATAGCACGGGTATTCTTGTATCTGATGTCCGTGGGCAGGCACTTCTTTCGCTTCTAGTAGTCACCTGAAAATAGGAACTGAATCCATAAAACAAAGGGAAAGCCCAATTCCACAGCCAAGTCAATGAAAAAACGAGCGCCGTGGCTAGTGTTCGGCTCTAACAGTTGCGGGGACATGGTAAGGGAGTGGCACGAGCAATTGGTTATTTGTATAACGCAAAATTAAATAAATAAACGGGAAACTTTCGCGGCGAAAGTAAAATAAAAGGCGTGAGTCGCCAAAAGAGTCACAGCATGACATCCGATTTTTGTGTTCCGATGTTTTCTCGCTACATCCTTGTCCGGCTTTTGGTTTTGCTACGGCTTCGATTCTCACAGTACCGTCAGTGGAACGTTTTACTCCCGGTTGACGGTATTGTAATCGCCCGCCTTATACTTCCTTCCCGTCCGTCCCCCACCTTTTTGTGCATTGAACAATTGTAAGTGCTATTGAACGGAATTATCTTTTAGATTTCGTTAGATAACGCTAGTGCATGGACATGTGAAGTTCAATCACTCTCACCAGATGCTCAATCATGGCTTGCAGTGCCTGGCGCACTCCCGCGTCGCTTGTGACCGGAAGGTGATGGGAGGGGCTCAGCTCGTTGAGTCCGGAGGCGCGCAGAACTGGCGCCAGGTCGAGGCCATTGTTACGAAGGATTGCCCTGAAATAATGAGACCTTGATAAATTGAAATTTTACACTGCGTTTCGAAAATGTAATCGGGTAAGCGGGCAACAGCGCCATTTCATCTGGCATCAACAACTCATCTTTAAAGCTGTTGATGCATAATAATGGTGAAACAACCCACTCCGTCAGAGAGATATGCTTCTCGATCACTGCGCGGAGCCCGTCGCTTCCATGACGCGGTGGTGCGCCATCGGCCTCCTGCACTCCCTCAAAGCACATTATCGTGAGATTATAAAGCACATTATCGTGAGATTATTTTCCGTTCCACTCGTAGCTGACCTTTGACTACCTTTCGAGGGGCGGAGAGAGGAAGAGGCCGGGAGGAGGCGGTAGATCAAGTGCCCTCCTCCCCCCCCCCTTCCTTCCTCCTACCTCTCTCTTAGACAATCGATAGCTAGCTAAACAGCACATCTCATTTGCTGAGCATTTCAAACGCACGATAGCTTGCAGTGGCAAAATTCGACCTGAGTCTGCCAGCGATCCAACAAGCTGAGATTTGGATCTTGGGTCCTACTGAACGGTTGGTGCTACAGAATAGGTGCAACTCGCCTCGTACACTTTCTCCATCCAGCGCCAATACGTTCCGTAGAGACGGCGGGAGCACCGCTCGGCGCCGCAGGCGCGCTCGTGCGCGAGCAGCGCGGCCCACGCGCCGCTCATGGCGCCGGCGACGCCGGCTGCAGCTGCGACTGCGCCGTGGTCGGCGCCCACGCCGATCATGACAAGATTGACGGCGAACGCGACCACCGCGCGCAGCCGACACGCAGCGACGGCGATCGCGTCACGCACTGAAATGCATTTTTAAGAGCTTTCCAGCTCTTGCCATATTCACCTCCGTGAGCTGCTGCTCGCACAACCGGCGTGAGTGGGACTACGCCGGAAGCAGGGCTGATCTTCTTGAAATGCACCCAGCGCTGCAATTGTATTAACGGTAAACGATGATTAACGACAGTGCGTTCACCTCTGCGTCCATTTCATTGATAGGAGCGATCCGAACTCGATGTGTCGGCGCCAACTGCAGTCCGAAAGCGGCCATCCATTCGCCGGCCCGCGTCAGCTGAGCATTAGGAGGAGGAGTCGCCTCGCACGACTCGCTGTAATGAACTCTAGCATTATCTTTCTTGCGTTCCAGCATCCAAATCTTTCATTCGAATTCACTGGCCCCCAAGAAAGGATTCGATGCGAAGAAAATCAAACTTACGCGTGGTCGAAGCACTGGAGCGTCGTCCTGAACTTCTTCCTGGGTTCGCCGATGCGTGCCAAGATTTGCCCTCTGAGCGCGGAGGTGGCGAACGAAGGGGTGGCGAGGGCATCGGCCATTCCCGGAACGGCCATTGCAGTAATATGCGCTCGCGAGATGGTCTGTAAGGATATTTTCATGCATGATAAAACATCGATCAATCTTGTAGTAAATCCAGCAAAACAAGCATTTAAAGAAGGTGTCCCACGAATGTCTGGCTAACTGAGTTCTCGATGTGAGTTAGTGGATCGTTACCCGTTACCCGATAACACTTTCGAAACTCCCAAATCACCATTTTTCGTTTGAACTGAGTTATGATCAATTGGCTGCATGCCAAGTGACCCTGAAATGCAGGCAACAGCGAGAGAGCGTGCGGAATGAGGAGAGCGCCCCTCTCATTCCTCCTTTGCATAGTTAGAGACCGCAAGCTCCGCCCACTTTGAGGGGAAAGGAATCTCGCCAAAACCTGCGCAAAGAGTGCACAATTCGAATACGCAACCAAATTGAACAATTTAAAGTGTTGTCGATAGCTATCGGCCGTCTTCACAATAGTCTCAAGGTGCATCATGATCAGGCCACAATAAGTTGGTCAAAATCGATAATTAAGGTTGGTAAAACGTCGTTTAATGGGGTTCCAGTGTTCGGATCTTGATGCACCTTGACAAGGTGACTAAGTCGAATATTTTAGGAATTTTCGAGAAAAAAATAGAGCGTTAGCAACTATCCTGAATTTGTGCACTCTTCTCGAAGATGAGCGAGATGAGTGAAGATTCTCGAAGATTATTTTCATCCGATTATCGCTAAATACAGTGTGAGCGTGGGCGGAGCTAATCAAATGAGAGGGCAGGGGGGCGAGAGACGCAAAATCACACGCAAAATCCCTTTCCCTTCGTCTCCCTCCGTCTCGCTCTCCCCCCTGTTTCTGACCCGGCGTGACTAGCGCGCACTCTCTCCTGACCACCCTCCCTTCTCGCCCTTGACCGTCGCAAAGCGCAAGCTCGACTCGGTAAAACTATGGTCGGCTGAGGTGCGGGAAATAGTCAGAATATGCTCCGCCCCCTTTCCCTCTCGACCCGTATTTCCCTCATCTCCCACAATGCGTTGCGCGCGTACTTCTTGGGCTCTAGCGCAGCTCAGGGAAAAGATATTGACAAACGGCAAAAAGGATGATGTTATTGGGACCACGAGGGACAGTTTGAACACTCTTTCGACCCCATTGTGATAAATCGGCAATCCACCTTGTGGTCTCTATGCATAGTCGCCCGCGCGGTTCGTGGGACGCCTACTTTAAAAAACAAAAAAGTCGATCATTTTCGTCTTCTTCAGCAACGTTTACCTTGACTGTGGTCGAGAGGACGATGTCGTTGTCGTCGGGATGGACAGGGACGATCGTTCCCTCGTGATCAGCGTACAAAATCAAGCTCAGATAGCATGGCTTCTCAAATCAATTGATCGATTAATGTACCCTTGGGATTGCTAAAACTGATCAGAATTGTGTAATATGAGCATTAACCTTCTGGTCCGAAGAGCGTTTCTCCCTCTCTGCCTGTGCGTCAACTGTAATAGATGATGTTAAGCACAGTATAAGCCCCAAATTCACCCCCACTGCCAATATTGCGAAAAAGGTTGCAAATTAGTATGTTACCGTTGCCGGAAGCCGGAGGAATGCCACTTTCCCTGATCGATCCGGCGACATCCTCAGCTTCAGTGGTATTGTGATACATGGCAAGAACCTGAAAAAAAACATTTCTCTATAATTTTGCTACTGACAGAGAGCCTTGCGAAATGACAGAGCGATAAAAGCTGTACACACCACTGGCTAAACAGCTGACAATCAACATGCATTAATTCATCTATGCGACGATAATAAATTGTTGAGTTCTGAGGCTGGTAATAATTGTGGTCCCTAGAAAGAAAGGAAAAACAAAAAGGAAGAAATCATGGGAAGTAATGCAGTGAACTTGTTAATTACGAAGGCCTAGCGACTCTAAATTAAGCGACATCCTCCCATATTAAAAAGGTAGGCTGTCAATTAGTTTTATAATCTCATTTCGAATGCACTCTCAAACGGTGGAGAGAGTATATAAATCGATGAAATTTGCCATAATGTCGAGAGCCAAGTGCTCAAACACTCAAATATTCCTTCCAAAAGTGATTCATTTCGTGACCACTGGATAAAGGACAGTCTCTCTTACTCCTCCCCCTCGCCTGCTCTCCGGTGTGAATGGGCATCTTTTCTAAACAAAGAAGGAAAAGGCCATCAGTGTAATGGTATTTGGAAAGCGGAAGAGGAATGGTGAAAGAACGTTGCACGGGGGAAAGTACCCAAGCCTTGACCTAAGAACAGAAAATATTTAAATACAAATGCTATATTCCCAGTCGATCGAATGCATGGCGAGCGCAAAGACAAGTTATATCGGAAAAAAAGATGTTAATGAGGAAGAGGGAAGTAAACAGGCCGCACTCTTAGATACGATACTCAATGCCGAACGAAATTCTAAAAATTGATGACACATACATATCCATTGTATAGGCGATGGCACAAGTCAATCTAGACGAGAAAGTTTAACAGAAATTGATGGTGATGAGATTGAGAGCGATAAGAAGAGAAAACGACGTTGAGTCAGCTTGATGGAAGGGTGAGATTTCACACTGTGAGCATGTTTCAAATAAGTAATGGACATAATGGTCATCTTGAGAATAATTTATTCAGGCTATATCATATCACTTTATCAAGCAAAGACTATCATGCCTTGATCTCCACATCCTCCAGGATCACTTCACGTTTATAGCAATTGACCTCTCCACCAGTGCTCAGCGAGATCCAATCACAGTACGGCGTAACGGCGGTGAACGCTTCTGAAATAACGGTAATAAACTACTTCAAACGTCGTTGCTTATGCCGGGATCGAAAACCAAATTGAAGAAATCCTACTAGGAAATAGGTCTCCTCTGACGGCGTCACCGGGTGCTTCACAGCCTTCAGACACACAGTAAGCGAACGAAGTGATTCCGAGCTAAATTCAAATTGGATAAAAGAAAATCCATCGACATTAAGAAAATTATTGAATATTTAATTCCACCTGGAACCATTTTCCACTGCTATCTCTCATCATAAGCGGACCGCCGCTATCTCCCTGGAAATATTTAATATTTTATTATATTTTCCCATACTATTTTATTATTTTATATTATATTATTTTATTTTTTATATTATATTTTTAAAAATATTATTTAATATTACACCTTGTGAATTCCACGGGCAAAAGAGCTGGCGCACACGATTTTCTCGGTAATTTTCTCTGTGGTATTGGCATGCGACCAACGTTCTCTGAATGCATATTCTGTAAATCGAAAGACAGTGAAAAATATTCACATATTAAGCAAAAAGTGCTCACTGGCAAACTTCCAAGTTAACGATTGGGACTATCGCCTCCCTCAGCTGCCCGTCATAGATTGCCACTCGAGTGCCATTAATTTTAACTTAAATAGTTTGATAATAAGCATTTTTTGATATCCTATTATGTGATTATGATGTACGATACTCTTAGAGTTGTCGTATGCATGAGCACCTATTTAGAGAGACAATTAGAGATATGAAAAAGCGAGCGAACCAGGAAAGAAGTCCCATTTGCGCAATTTCCGATATCAAGAGTTCACCACTAACATTTTACCTTCCCCGAGTGGAATGGAAAAAATCTCACGATAACTAACCGTCCGTTTGCCCAAATCCAGTATTCACAGCCAAACCGTCATCGGGGATTGATTGCGATAGATTTGGCAAGCAAATTGAGGCAACTTTGTCATCGAATGCAAGCGGTTCAGCGAGCTAAAATAAATAATCAACACTTCGAAAACGAAATATAGGAGCGATTCTCACCTTCAAGAGAGCGATGTCGTCAGCGCTTGTAACGGGATCATAGTCTTCATGAATTTCCATTTCGATTACTTTCCGCGCATTGGCCTAAATACGAATAGGCATACTGACGATCGATTGAAGACGATTGTTCTCAAACCATTAATGTTTCGGATTCGTCGAAATGAGTTATTCCATCAAATACGGCTATAGCGGATATAGTCGAATTACTGAAAGCTGTTTTTTCGCCATGGTTAAAAATTCAACCTCACCTGACGCAATGCGCTGCTGTAAGGATCCATTGATTTCCGATCACGGTTCCTGCAAGAATTATGTACCAGTGTCATTGTGTGATTATCGCCTCTTGGTCATTCTAAAGGGCTATACAGCCCATAATTGCTACTCATAAGATATCTGAGAAAGATGTGCCTAGTCGTTTCTTTGTCACGGCCACACCACATAAGCGATGTCAATTCAATTTGAAATTGGTCAGACATCCCTTCACCGCATCAGCGGGGTCTTGGGCAGTTTATCCCCATACACGAGAACGATGTAGATGAAGTTACCTCCGCATGACGATTCATTGTCTTGGTTTATATTTGCTCGGAGCAGAACCTGCCACGGCCACTTGTCAGGAGTAGCCACGTTCTTGCCTCCGATTATCTGAATTATTGTCAGACTAGCCAAATAATATAACAAATCACAAAAATAAAGTTAAATAAAAAATCAAATAAATGGAATATATACTATTACACAATAACCAAGAACAAAACGACTAACCGCTCTCGCATGTCGACTAAACGGCTTGGGTAGACGAATTCCGCAACCGGAAACCGAAGTGAAGAGGCAGACAAGAAGAAACAGCTTCATGGTGAAATGAAATCGTTGAGGAGTCGAGGAGTTTTAAGCCGGAATCGACAAAGAGGACACGTCATCGAGCCATTGAAACCTACTTTTGGTAGATGAATCATTGAATTACGTATGTATTCAAGCGGCAAGTTATGCCTGGTTGAAAAGGGGTTTTGAGATATTGATTGATTCAATGCAATAACATTTATCGTTTGAGTTAAAAAGTATGAGAATTTTGAGCGTGTTAGTGAATGAATATTTATTGATTCAAGTATTTGAAGATGATTATTCAGCCTTTGCATCTTCCAGCGTAACTTCCCCCTCCTGACAACTCGCTTCCCCTCCGGTTGACTGCTTGATCCAATCGCAGTACTTTCTCACGTCAGTATACACACATGAAATTCGATAATAATCAAAATTCAAGGTATCGAATGTTATTACTTGGATATTTATCCAACTCCAATTGATCATCAGGGACTCCGTAGGATACGATGCCAATCTGAAATATTTTTCATTCTCATCTACCCGATAATTATGAACCACTCACTTGAAACCATCTTCCATCAGCCGCTGGCATCACGAGAGGACCGCCACTATCGCCCTTAACAAAATATGATATCGAACAAAAATTAAAAATTTCAGAATAATTGAAATATTTTCTGCACCGTTGCCTGAGCATTTTCGATTGCTATGAAGTAAGCCCAGCCAATCTGGGAATTCTGAATAGTACACGAGCTACACCGGGGAGAAAACAATCTTTCAACAGGATCATAGTTAGTGAACACATTTGATTGTGATGTTGATACAATACACTTCAACCGACCTTTCCCGATCCGTGCCCGTACGAACTAGCGCACACGATCTGTTTTCTTTTCCAGGTTTCAGTCACTGCGTGCGGACGATATTCTTTCCAGCGCTGCCTGGAATCCATCGTTTGAGGAGATCAGTCAGTATGCACCAGTGCTCACTCGCATACGTTCAGCGGAATGATGGGAACAATCGTTTCTCGGAGTTGGTCGTCTTTTACCAATTTATTTGTAGTTCGTACTAAAAAATATTTACATTCCGACCAAACAACTTAATTGGTCTTCCTATTGTGATATTTTTATATATACTTTTACCATTCGCAGTCCCGAATCCCGTGACTACAGCTTGTCCGTCGTTGGGAATAGATTGGGCTGCATTTGGCAGACAGATCGGCGTCACATAATTGTCATATTCCAGTGCAGAGGTAAGCTAAAACGGATTGATTAAAATAGAAAAAAATTCAAAACGATACATCATTGCATCAATGATTACTATTCCCATTCCATAGGATAAAAATATACCTTCACAAGAGCAATATCGTGTAATAGGGAGGGACGAATATATTCGGGGTGCATTATAACGTCTGATACAGTGTGTTGTGCAGCCTATAAAAAAGAAGCGAGCTTGCTAAATATTATCTTTCGTATTCTCCCAAATTTGAACATAATATTATAGTATCACTTTATTATTATTATTATTATTATTTACATTCTCATTGTGGGCATCGGTAATTCCAGCTCGAAACATCAATTGGGATACGTCCTGATGCCTGTATTTAATAATTTCTAATAATTGGTAGCAGATCATAATCACAGTTGGCTCACTGTGATTCATGGATTATAGTTATTGTGTGGTCGATAGTAGGGTTGCAGGTTCAATATCAATACTATTGACACCCATTCCCTTCCCCGCCCCTCCAAGTCAATACTATTGACTACGAGAGGGAAGGAAGGGAAGAGGGGGTCAATAGTATTGACATTCTCGGTAGTATTGACGAGGGATCGAGACTCCTTCCTCTTCCCATCGGGTCACCATCGAGAGAGTATGGGAAAGTGAGAGAGCCGTTTTCTCTGCACTCTCTGCGCTCTCTCATTTCCCCGTGCTCTCTAGCCGGGAAGACCGGGGAACGAGCTAGTGGGCGAGAGTCAATACTATCGAGAATGTCAATACTATTGACTCCTCTTCCCTTCCTTCCCTCTCCATGTCAATACTATTGACAGGGAGAGGCGAGGAAGGGAAAGGGGGTCAATACTATTGATATTGATATTGAACCGGCAACCCTAGTCGATAGTGTATGATGGCAATACACCCCACAAAAATGAACTAACTCAAGACAATGCGCAGCTGTTAGTATCCAATGCTCACTGATGACAGTTCCTAAATTTCCAATATTGCTTCAAAACAATATTTTTTGACACAACCTCCACACATTTCCTTATCATGAATTAACATGACTACTTGCCACGGATACTTTCCAGGGAGCATAACCTTATTGCCTCCGATAACCTAAATTAATAATTGCGTTCGTGCGAATTGGTAAATTGCTTACAGCTCTTCCATATCTACTGGAGACATTGTGCGGCTTGCTTTGACGAATTCCACACTGGGTCGAAGCAACAATTGTGCAGGCAGCACAGAAAAGTATGAACAGTTTCATCTTTAATGCACCCATTATGTGGAGCTCATTGTGAGTATTTAAAGGAATCGGCGTACGTAACGTCATTAGACATCGCAAAAAAAATGACGGTAGATGATTCAAAGCGTTGATGCAAATGTTAATGATTCAGTATTTCACAGAATCTCGATTTCCATCCAGAAAAATGTGATTGAGACAACCACACGAAGTATTTGTCTAAGAAAACTCAAATATTTTTCCGTGCCAGAAACGTGATGGATCTGAGTATCGCTTTATCAACATGCACCGTCGACTATCACGCCTTGATCTCCACATCTTCCAGGATCACTTCACGTTTATAGCAGTTAACCTCTCCTTCAGTATTCTCCGTGATCCAATCGCAGTACTGTCTCACGTCCGTGAACATGTCTGAAATAAAATGAGCTAGTATTGGCAAAGTGAAAATCCGTCCCTTCATTCCTCTTTCTCGCCTCACGGGCAGGTGATCCTGACTAGGGTTGATCGTTCGGAACGGAATGACGGAATTCCGAACTTTTGATCCAATTATCCTCTCACTTCGGAACGGCCGAGAGTCGAACAATGGCCGTTCCGGAACGAGAAATCCAATTAGTTCATTGTCCGAACTCATTCCGAGCGCTAATTGAATCAATTCCGGAACGAGGCAATTTTGATCACTCTCATTCGGCCGTTCCGAAAGCCGAACGATCAACCCTAATCCTGACCTAACAGCCGTAATGGCGCAATTTCGGATGAGAACTTTAGGACCCGTTAGAGAGCATATTGCGAAAAAGTTCTCGTGTGCCGCTGCAATCGTTTAACAAAGTGCTTCTTCTTTAGTTAGTCAGGCAAAATTCAAATGCCATTGGCGTTGAACCAAGGATCTTCAGAAGTGAAAGCGTATTCATAAGAAATCATACTTGGAAACAGATCTCCTCTCATGTCGTCAGGGGCATCGCATTCTTCCGCCTCACATTGACTGAACGAAGTGATTCCGATCTAGAAGCAACAAATGTGAACATCAAACAACTTTCAGATTCTTTCTCGAAAATTTATTTCCACCTGGAACCATCTTCCACTGCTAGCGCTCATCATGAGCGGGCCTCCGCTGTCACCCTGAACAATTATTTTAGTTAGATTTTTTTCCAACCTATGACGACCTTGTGCGTTCCATGAGCGAAAGAGCTGGCACAGATGACTCTATAGGCTTTCCGCTCGTCTTCTTCTTCTTCTTTGTCTGCGCCCACTGTAGAATTGGTTCCGGTCTGCCAGAGTTCTCTGAATACTTCTTTTCTGTCTTCGGATATCATTTTTATCTCCATTTATGTTAATGCAAATTTCGACTATACGACTCACTTGCAAAGTTCCGGATTAACGATTGGCACAATCGCCTCTCGCAGCTGCCCGTCAAAGGCGACACCGATCGTTCCATTAATTTCAACTGGAACAGCAGGGTCAATACGGTATTAGTACTGTGCTGGTACGGTGTGTGTGTGTGTGTTTCGCAGTGTCAACGTATAGACGAAAAGTGGGGAGACGTGTTCTCTCATATTGACCAAAAATCTCTTCCATGTGCGCTAGATATCGAAACTGTTCGCAGCATTGGCATTACATTGGCATTGCATTGGCATTGGCGAGGCGAGGGTTGACATTTACGCAGTGAGAACAAACCGTCCGTGTTCCCGAATCCAGTAATCACAGCTTGGCCGTCATCCGGGATTGATTGATGTGGATTCGGCAAGCAAATTGGGGAAACTAGATGGTCGTATTCAAGCGGCTCGGCAAGCTTGAAAAAATTGTGTTTGCCTAGTCAAGATTAATTAAAAAAAATTTTTAAACATACCTTCAGAACAGCGATGTCATTATAAAATTCATCGCCATGATCATAATACGGATGGATTACAGCGTCGAGAACTGTGCGAACATAGTCCTGAAAATTGTGATAAGCGAATGCGAACTGAATAAGGCGAGTGATTTCAAATATTACGTTGTTGGCACGTTGAATGCGCGTAATTCCGTCATATACGTCTATGTCTGAGATAGAAGTGTTCCTGAAATCTTGCTATCGTGAGATTGAAGTGCTCAATAAATTGGTTAGCGAACACCTTCTTCCCCGGGAGGGATTCTCCAGAAGTCTTCCTCAAACGTTTTCAACAAAATAATGCAAGCTCACCACACGCAATGCGCAGCCGTGAGTATCCACCGATTTCCGATCACGTTACCTAATATGAGCGACAATAATTAACAAAGAATGCATATTTCACATAATATCATATATTCGTGTTAAATACCTCCGCATACTCCATCCTCAAACACAAGAAGCACTTGCCACGGCCACTTTTTGGCGTTTTTCACGTGCTTCCCTCCGATTATCTAATTGTAAATTATTACATTTTCAAAATACTAAATAAAATTCAACAAACCGCTCTTTCATGGCGACTGTGCGGCTTCTTCAGATGTATTCCACAACCGAGAACAGAAGTGAAAAGGCAGAAAAGAAGAAACAGCTTCATGATTGAATGAAGCGATCAAGGATATGAGGGGTTTTAAGCAGGATACAACCATACTGGCCACGTCAGAAGGTTATTGTATTTAGCGCTTTGAGAGATGAATCACTGAACGCATCTTTTGTTCAGGTGCTGAGTATTACCCTGCCGGGAAGATACAATCCGGAACTGTAAAGTGATTCTTGTATCGCGGTTCAACTGTGATGTTTCACGGTTTGTCATTGATTGGAAACAGGGCACTTCTTCAGATCATCTCTGTTAGTAGTTATCTTTTGTGTTTTGCGCTATTTAAATATATTTTGCGCCTGGAAAATAATGACTATACACTTTATTCACAGAAAAAAAATGAAATGCAGCCCAAATAATTAGCAAAGCAAGGCAGCCCAAAGGAAAATTATCAATGCAGATGAAAGATAGACTCCATTCCACATTGATTTGTCTGAAAACACAGATAAAAATCTTCAATACAACCGTAATTACCGGAATTATCGACAGGTTCATCCGAGGTTTCTGGCTCATTGATGTTTTCTGAGCTTTCCGGCTCAATAGTGGTATTTGAATCAGTTCCGACTGCGGGTTTCTCCTCAATCTCTTTATCGTCGACGTTCTCTAGCAGAACTTCTGTATCTTGACAATGGACCTCGCCTTTGGTTGTATTCTTGATCCAAGGGCAATACTTTCGCACGTCCGTCCATATTTCTGAAAGGAACATTCAATAAATTCTCACCCGATTACAAACTTACTTGGAAATCGTTTGCCATCGATTCCGCCCTCGTGTCTACTCATGTACGAACAAATTCCGATCTGCAAAATTGAATTCCAGTTTTACGAAAAAGTACGGACCATCCGGTTCTACCTGGTACCAAGCTCCGTCGCTGGCCCGCATTGCGAGCGGTCCGCCGCTGTCACCCTGGACTCAGTGAACCATTGTGGTTATGACTTTTCTTCAAAATCGCAACCTGATGAGTTCCACGTTTCTCCGAGCTGGCGCACACCACGTTGGGAGGAACGTCGCCATGCCATCGGATCCTGGATAGCCACAATACGATCGGTTGTGCCTTTTTAGCACTAGAACCAGTTCGGCGAAGTACTTACATGCACTGCGTAGGCGGGACAACCGGAATGATTGCCGCATGCAACTGTCCGTCAAAGATAGGCCGGCTCACGTTTTTGTCGTGAACTGTGCAAAAGGATTCCTGTCTGTCAATTTTGCACAAATTACCACCAATCGCTCCGAAACCAGTTGCAACTGCTGTTCCATAATCAGGAATTGATTGGTGTGCATTCGGCAGGCACACTGGAGCAACATCCTCTTTGATGACGAATGGAGCGCCCAGCTAGAAGACGTTGCAATTTTAATTTTTTGCTATTATATGAAACAAGTAGGCTTTGATAGGTAACCAAACAACTGGTCGTTTAATAGAGAAATGAACCGCCTTTTTGACGAGAGCGGAGGATACCAATGGATGATACACGACTAATTGTTGTATTATCTTTCAAAGTTTAGAAAAAAAATTAAGATAAATGGCCTACATACTCGAATCAAAGCGATGTCGTTTTTGATTGTTTTATTGTTGTTGAAATATTCTGGATGCATTATGATGTCAACTGCGTTCCGAGAAGTGCCCTGAAATTAAATATTATTTTTCGTATCGTCATTCAATTCAGTATTGGCTGTTTGTTTATCCTGACGCAACTAATTTTATTGTTAGACATTTCTCTTCTCCTTTGTTCATCTTCAGTTTTTACTCACTTTATTTGAGTTAATGTTCTGAGTAAGTCCCGCGAAAACCGTGGATTGGGTCGAAGGGCCTTCGCTGTTGTAAATCTTCATTATCGGTAATACGTTGACGTTGCATTTCAACTTTAAAAAAATGTTTCATTACTTACTCGACACAGTGTGCAGCAGTTAACACCCACTGCGTGCCGATGATTGTTCCTGAAATATTTCACATGAAACCAGAAAATTTCTTGAAAACAACCCCCGCATTCCGAGACCCAGTCTTTTCTTTTTTTTCCTGCTTGGACGTACACTTGCCACGGCCACTTGTATGGACTGGTGACGTTAGTACCGTTAATAATCTGAAAACCATAGATGTGATTGAAATTCAATACAACGAACAGCTCTTCTGGTGCGAGTCGGTGGCGGTCTAATTCCGCATACAAATACCGAGGCGGCGAGGCAGATAAGTATCAGAAGCTTCATGTTGACAGCAAAAAATTGTAGAGTTGAGGGGTTTTTATGGAAGAAAAAACAAAAGAAATGCAAGATGTTGCTATTTTTACCGAATAGTGGAAGTGAATCACTAAAAACGCCTTTGTTTTACTATTTACTATTTTTGCCGAATCATTTTGGAGATTTTCATTCAGCTGCGAGAAAACGTATCGAAAAATGAATGCATGTTATACCAGCATTTTCCTTTTTTCAAGTTTGATAGATAGTGAGATTGCTGATAGGTCGATTGACTTCTGATACCCCATATTGATCAGCGTCCAGGAAAGCGACACTGATAAATAGTGTATTGGTTTGGATAGAATTGCTGGAGAAATCAGGAGAAATTCAATAGTGATATTTAAAATATCTTAACAATTTATTATGTGTATCAGAGTTTATCGCGAATTTCGCATGGTCAATTATTCGCAAAACTTTTGAGAACAATCCATTTATCGAAATTCAATGTCGATTATCAAGACCAATTATTAACTTTTGAAGCCTCAGTGACTTCCTCGGGTTCATTTTCTTTCTTATTCGTATCATTTTCCAGTATCACTTCTTCCTCTTGACATCCCGCTTCTCCTCCCGTATTATCCTTTATCCAATCACAGTACTTCTTCGCGTTTACGAACACAACTTGAAATTCACCGTATTATCAAATAAATGAGAAAATCTTCACCTGGTTTTACTCCAAAATCCGCTCCTTTGCCCGAGAACGACGCTATTCCGATCTATAACGTCCATTTATTTATCATTAATGTTTTTACAAATACCTGAAACCATCTCCCATCGCTAGCCCTCATGTGGAGCGGGCCTCCACTATCACCCTGAAAAAACGGGATTACAAAATGAGTTTCATGACACTTGACTACACTGTACGCTCCTGCAGTCAAAGTGCTTGCGCATATAAATTCATTTTTCCAGGTTTTGCTCGATTCGCTTCTCCAGGGATGAGCAGCTCTGTGAAAGTTAGCGTTCATTAAGACTACCATAGGCTTCTAACTTCAAAGTACGTTTCACACCAACTCACTCGCACTCTTCAGCCGGTATTATGGGCACAGTAACCTCTCGAAGACGACCGGTGCCTCCGTATACATTAGCTGAAAGATTAGACTGGTTAGAACTTGATGAACCACCGTCAAATATGATGCGATCTGGTCAACGTTTTGCTATTTGGAAGGAAAAGTCATTTACCATCATTTCTGCCGAACCCTGTCGCTACCGCTCGCACGTCACCGGGAATCAATTGATGAGGGTTGGGTAGACAGATTGGAGATGCGACATCGGTGTAGGTTATCGGGGCATTCAGCTGCCATTAATCTTTGTTGTGATTATTTGAAAAATTCTGATTGTAGAAAAAACACGGAAAGAAACCTTCATCAGGGCTACATCGTATCGATTGGGATGTATTATCAGTTCGCGAACCGTATGACGAGCAAAGTTTTCGACGCCATCCTGGAAATCAAATATAATATATCAAAAATCTTTTTTTTGCTCACATATCTGATATCTTCAGGTCGAGTAAATCCGGTGAGCACTAGCATTTCAGACATGTTCCTATCCCTGAGATTATCAACATTATTAGGAACGGTAAAATCGAATTATTTCATTTACAAAGGCTTGCCTAACGCAATGAGCAGCAGTTAGCACTAGAGATGGTGAAGGAAGGGGGAAGGGTGCGCGGCGTGGCGAGGAATGAGAGGAAGGGGAGAGGTGAAATGGCCAACCCTTCCGGAAGGGTTTCGAATCCTTCCGGAAGGGGTGGATTGGGAATAGGCCGTTTTCGATCGTATGACATCGGATTTTCTTAATAATCTGCATACCGCTTCCGTAATCATTATTAAATCGATTTCTAACCATTTTTCATCAATTGTCAGTGAATTTGCTCCCCTCATTCGCATTTTAGTGATCAAATGCGAGACATTAATCAATTTTTTGTCTCCAAACGCAACCTAATAGTGGCCTGAATGATCACAGATACAATTAAAGTCCAAATGTTGCTATTTTAGCCAAATTTAGGAAGGGACTGCGAAAACAATGAAGTACACGTCATGCTAACAAAATGTATGTGAAATGTATGCAAAGTGGCTCGAGCATGCACATTCTAAGTGTCTAAGCTCAAACCATGCTCAGGGACAAGAAAATCGGACGTCAAACGCTCGAAAACGGCCATTTTCCACCTCACCCCTTCCGGAAGGGAGGCCAACCCTTCCGGAAGGGTTCACTCATTTCCCTCTCCCCTTCCCTCATTTTCATTCTTCGCCTTGCGAGTGCGGCAGTCCCTTCCCTCTCCCCTTCCTTCACCATCCACACCAAGTCAAAGGGGGGAAAAAGCTCATTTGCGTGGCACTGGTCCGCCGAGTCATTCTGCGCCGCGCGAGAGGCGAGTGCGGTGCGAAATGAAGGAAAATGGCTGGGTTTTTCGTGCATTATCACATGCTGCAAGCAACGGGGGCAAAAATAAATTACATACTCACCGGAGCGCTATGGGGGAAGGGTTTGGGCAATGCTCTGCACAGGTGCCATATTTTTAGCATTTTTTCTAATTGAGTTGAATCTCCTGGAGTGGTCAAAACAGCCGTTTTTCGCTATTTTTCCCTAATTTTTCGTTCCTTGACCAATTTTGAATTCGATATCTCAACTTGCAAATACTAAGATAGCCGTGGCGCACTGAAAAGAGCCATTTTTGGGCAAAATTAATATGAATTCAACTATGTTTCACTCTGCATAGAAGTTATTCCTTGGCCAATACCATTTTGTCATTCGGAAGAAATATATTTCTCAATTTGTTTCACCTTTCGAATAGGAGAAATTGAGAAGAATGACGGAAAATTCAAGAGATTCTCCACCGACCGACTCGGTGTCTCGAGAGTCGCCAAAGTGAAAGGGTCGAAAATCTCTGTGCCACGCAAATGAGCTTTCTTCCCCCTTTTGACTTGGTGTGCCATCTCTAGTTAGCACCCATTGATGGCCGATTATTGTACCTAAATATTATGTTTAAATTATGTGAAATAAACAAATTTTCATCGAACCACCGCATTTTGGTGTGCCATTCGTCCCCCAGTCTCCGTAGAAGAGAAGAATCTGCCAGGGCCACTTGGTTGGATCGGTCACATTATTGCCGCCAATAATCTGAATATGAACTATATTTGGGACAGAAAATTGCATGCCAACATGTCTTCTGAATCTAACTGCTTCATTGATTGGTTTGGGCAGATGGGTTCCGCATTGATTATTGGCTGTAATACAAGATACTGCGCAGAGAAGAATCAACAGCTTCATGCTGAATGAAAATTTCTGAGAGACGGAGGATTTTTAAGACGGATTCAACAATGGAACTTTTCAGCCCATAGAAATCGTTAATTGTGAAATGAATCAACCGTCGATTCTTTTGTGGAAGAACGGAGCTTTACCTATTCGAGAAGTTTTTTGAGATATTGATTGATGCAAGAAAGATAGAGCAATTTTCCCACGGTGCATTAATGAAACCGAGTCACAATTTTGGGTAAGAAAAGGCTTGCTCTTATTGCATTTGAATCACGCTGTACGGATTGTGGTTATTATCTTCAGAGACGTTATCAATTTTTGCTGACAATGAAATAAATCAAATAAGGTACGCCCACTCTAAAGTTGCCATCCCAGTTCTACATCGCCGTTAGAGTCAATCACAAATCGTATTAATTCACATCCTGTCAGAGTGGATGGATTCCTTTGTTCGTCGCGGACGTATTCTAATGAGGGGAGAGCTCATTTCACCCCGTGAGAGAGACGAGAGCGGCGTGAAATGAAGGAAAATGGCTGGGTTTTTCGAGCATTATCGCATGCTTCAAGTGAGTGGGGCAAAAAAAAAACAAAAAACAAAGTTCTGTGCAAGTGCCATATTTTTAGCATTTTTCCCTAATAAGTTGAATCCTCTAGAGTGGCCAAAACAGTCGTTTTTCGCTGTTTTCCCCTACTTATCCGTGTATTATCGCATGCTGCAAGTGAATGGGCAACAATAAAATACAAACTCAACGTAACTCTATGTGGGAAGGGGTTGGGCAAAGTTCTGCACAGGTGCCATATTTTTAGCATTTTTCCCTAGTGAGTTGAATCCTCTAGAGTGGCTGAAACAGCCGTTTTTCGCTGTTGTCACCTACTTTTCCGTGTATTATATCAAGCATGGTGCAACTGAAGGTGACAAAAATATAATGCATACGGACCTTAGCTCTATACGAGAAGGATTTGGGCAAAGTTCTGCACAGGTCTTATATTTATTGCTGTTATGTTTCACTCGTGCTGTAAATTGATCAACTGAGAAATTGATGCGCATAAAAAATATTCAAGTTATGTTTCAATGGAACTATAATGTTTTTCCTCTTCCCCATTTCTCACTTATCTCCGCCGATCCACCGACGATAAAAATGACAAGTTTTAGTATGTTGAGTTTGTTCAATGTATTTCGAGAAAAACTATCATAGCTTTTTATTGTTGTATGTAACTCATGTAATTTATATTCATGTGGTTTTGAAAATGATATATTTATCGAAAGTCAGTCTAGGTTATCATTGCCCTTCCGTGGTATAAGAGCCATCCGAGGTATTGGCTTCAGCCAAAGTTGTGGCATCCAACGTTTCCCACTCATCGGAGGATACGGAGTCTTCAGTTGTAGCTTCCGAAATTTCGGGCTCGTCCGAAGATTCCGATTCTTCAGTAGTGACGTCCGAAATTTCGGGCGCATCGGTTATTAACGATTCTCCCGAGGTTTCAGGCTGCACTGTGGTTTGAGGCGCCGTGGTGGTCTCTAGTCCGATTCCGATCTCGGACTCTTTCACGTTTTCCAGCAGCACTTCCTCATCCTCGCAGTGCGCCTCGCCATTGCTAGCCTCCTTGATCCACGGGCAATACTTGCGCACGTCCGTCCACACTTCTGAAAACGATACTCTTACTTATCGTACGCTTATCGTACTTCATTCAACAATCTCCTTAGGCGTCACTCTTTCTGAACTCATCGAATGAATGGTAAACGCACTGGGATAATTGTATCCGTCCATTCCGCCTTCCTGCCTACCGATATATGATGCAATGCCGATCTATAAATTACAAAAGAGACTAAGACTAGGTTCTTAACAAAGGAAGCACTGCAAAGAAGGAGGGAACGAGTGAAAACTTCCTAGATAAAGCGGACGGGTGTTTCGGTTGTTAAAGGTGTGAACTCTATTCCAATACATCGCACGAATGCCGAGGAAAAAGTGAACGAGAAGAGGACATACTTGAATTCTCGCAAACGAAAAATCACCCCCCAGAAACCGATTTTCAAGTGACTAGCACCACGGGAAGTCGAGATTGCGGGAATTCAAATCTTCTCCCGGTTGTTTTTTGACACTTTATAAAGTCGTAGCTTTACCTGGTACCATGCTCCACTGCTCGCGCGCATTGCAAGCGGACCGCCACTATCTCCCTGAAAATTATTCGTAAGCATTTTTTTTATTTCTTGATATCGAAACCGAGTGCGTTCCACCAGTCAGAGAGCTGGCACACACGACATTGGGCGGAATGCTGCCCTTACGATACCTGAACAATATTAGAAATTCCATTTCTTTATATTAACAAAATCCATAACATTTAAAATTTGATATTCGAGTTTGAAAGAAGAATGAAAGAAAGAAGAGGAATAGGAATAGACTTTGAAATGTAACACTTTATTAACAAAACGACTAGTCGCGAGAGAGTTTATTGACCTCTCATTCCTCCCTCTCCCTCTCCAATAACGCGGTCTAGCGACTAGTTGTTTATTTATCTCCACGACTAGTCGCGAAAAGTGAAGATGAGGATTGATGAAACATATCGTGAAAGGTGCTTTGCGACATTATTATTGACTAAAATTGAGTACTGTAGGGTATCGAGGTATTGAATTGGTGCACATCCGAGCACGGAAGGTTCCGAAACGTTGCACCGTCCATACCTACGTTTGCTCTACATGACAACGTTGCTACCCAAGTGAGAGGGAAGGCCCTCTATTGCAACGTCTCAAGCACCGAAATGCCAACCCTAAACAACACTATCCTCCATAGAATCAACTTCTCATCCTAGTTTGTTGAAATCAAGTTCAGTCATATGCATATTTTATCATGCATGCTCTCTATTTGCCCTAGTACGTAGTCCTCTTTAAAAATCTTTTAATATTTGAACTTTTTTCGTAACAACGAAGTCTCGGATACACAATTTTAAACGACTAGTCGTAAAGATTCTAGCAACTAGTCGCTTCATTCGCGACTAGTCGCCAGACCGCTTTACTAACAAAAAATGACGCGGAATAAACGAGCAGTTACTCCACCATAGGAAGTCTAAATAGGAAGTCTTGAGAGAATTCACTTACACACAATCAGCATGAGGGACAATAGGAACAATCACTTCTCGAAATTGCCCGTCGTCTATAGGTTTATCCACATCGTTGTCCGTAACTGAAGAAAGATCTCAGATATCGTGTCAAGTAGTTTCTATTAATTATAGATATTAATGTTTTGCCATTGAAAGCTCCGAATCCGGTTGCAACTGCGTTGCCGTGGTCAGGAATTAACTGATGTAAATTGGGTAGGCATATTGGAGCAGCGGTCTCATCGAACACAATCGGAGTTGCGAGCTTAAAAATCATAATGTTATTAACAATAATCAATAATTTTGGATTGTGGATCTGGTTTGTGGATCTTTGTGGATCTGGTAGAAATTTGAACAAAACAGTTTAAGAGCCCGTTTGTGTAAGAGGCGGACAATGCCCGTACAGCGTAAAAAGTGTGATCTGAAATAAACAAATTTTTTGAGACTCTTAGGGGCACTGATTACCATGATCCATTTCACTTGGCATGCAACTTGATATTTCGTTAGATACTTGACGTCAAAGATCACGCAATTTTTTGATATTTAGGCTGTATCTCAAGAACCACTCGTTCAAATCAAAAACTCTGAGTAGAGACTAGGCTTTATTTTTCATGAGAAAACAGTAGGTGTTCTTATAATATATAATTATGAACAAGCTACCGAATTAGCTACTGAATTTTTCTTAGTAGTAATTTGTGTACAATTCTTTTATTTTTCTGCAACGGACGATATTCATGCAAATGTACCCACGTCTTTAGCTCGCACACAAACGTCGACAAACGGAGTTATGAGCCAAAAACGGACGCTGAAATCACCTAAATTCGAAAAGAACGCCTTAATTTCTCGCCCATTGCTCTCATTTCGCGTCACCGTTCGCAGTTGCGCGGCGTATTCGAGCGATTTGCGCCGCTCAATTGCAGTGGAAATTGGAGAATGAGGAAAATATCAACAGAAATTGTCGAAACTTGACGAATTTCACGTCCGTTTTTGGCTCATAACTCCGTTTGTCGACGTTTGTGTGCGAGCTAACGACGTGGGTAGATTTGTATGAGTATCGTCCGTTGCAGAAAAATAAAAGAATTTTACACAAATTACTACTAAGAAAAATTCAGTAGCTAATTCGGTAGCTTGTTCATAATTATATATTATAAGAACACCTACTGTTTTCTCATGAAAAATAAAGCCTAGTCTCTACTCAGAGTTTTTGATTTGAACGAGTGGTTCTTGAGATACAGCCTAAATATCAAAAAATTGCGTGATCTTTGACGTCAAGTATCTAACGAAATATCAAGTTGCATGCCAAGTGAAATGGATCATGGTAATCAGTGCCCCTAAGAGTCTCTAAAAATATGTTTATTTCAGATCACACTTTTTACGCTGTACGGAACCCCTTGATAATTGTCTGATTCTTACAGAAACGGCCTCTTAAACGTTTAACAAGAACAATAGTAAACACACCTTCAAAAGAGCGATGTCTTTTCCTGCAGAGAAAACTGTTTCGAGTTGGTATTGCGGAGCAATTTTGATTTCGGCTACAGTATGAAGAGTGCCCTTGAAAGTGTGTGGATGAGATAGTCGTACTTTCAATTTCATCGTTTGAGCTAGGATTAATATGACTATTGTCAGTAGGTATCACAGTCAATTTTTCTCACATTTTCCTGGTGAAATTCATGAGTTATTCCAGAAACAACTGCTATTTTAGACGCATCGTAACCGCTGAAATTAAGGCTTTTTAAAAAAATTTTGAAATGATGAATGTGGAAAACTTTTTGGTAGTTGACCATCAGACATTACTTATTTCATCATATTTTTGGTTGCAAATCCATATCACTGTCCAACTTACTCCGCACAATGTGCTGCAGTCAGCACCCATTGATCGGAAATGATGGTTCCTGCGAGGGTTGGTTATTTCGAAAAATGTGGCAATCATCATCGATACCTCCACAGTGTCCCGCGTTGTCGTACAGCAAGCGTACCTGCCACGGCCACCGCCTCGCATCGGTGACATTAGTGCCGCCGACGATCAGCTGTAATCACACAGATCATTCGCGTAATCCTCTCAGTCAAATCGCAAACCTCCGGCCATAGTCTATGACCCTAATCATTCCCTAAAGGCCCTGCTTGGACTTATAATAAAAAGAAATGTTTCGTGATATGCGCTAAGGGTGAGGTGGATGTTCAGTTTCGCTAAAGTGAACAACCCACGGCTCGTTTAGCCCGACTTGGTGGCGGTCTAGTGCCGCAGTGTCCAAGGACCGAAATGGCGAGGCAGAGAAGAAGAGCCAGAGAGACGACCTTCATATTTGAGTGAAAATTTTGAGATTTCGAGGATTTTTAAAGTAAGATTCAACAATAGTTGCGTCATTAGCCTTTGAAGTAAAAACTCGAAAATTCAAAGCCGATGATGAATCAGTGGAACTCGACTTTTGTTGAAGATGAAAGCTTGCCTGTTCCGGCAAAAGTTGAGGGCATTGATTGAAACGAGGGTTTAATAAGTCTGTTTCATTTCGGCAAGGCTTTGCAACTTGGGAAGTTTTCTAATGCTTTTGTCATAGCTGATCTTCCCGATAAAGAGAGGGGCAACCACGGTTTAATCGCTCCGAATCAATGCACTGATAAGAATAGTTTCATCGCCCATGAGTGAGCACCGGCGTACACTTTCTCTTGGCTATTATCTCGATGTGTAGGTTAACGACCGTTCAGTGGTAATGGTTTATCGTAGAAGTGAGAGAAGTGGTGATGGCTCAGGGAAAGAGGGAGAGAGAGAGAAGAGAGAAGGAGATCACTAACGTTTCTAGCCGATTCTTATTTTCATGATTTTTCAAATCTTATTTTCTTAACGAATTTCACTACTTTTCACCGGAAAATATCCATTTCTTTGTTTTTTAGCTTATAAGAAGCGTGTTCCTATCTGAACGATCAATCGATTGCTCGTTGTTTGTGCGCGCTTTCGCCTACGATTTCTACGATTTGCTGATATGCTGATAAGAACAGTATACACACAGCAAGCTTATTGAACTTTTTGATTAATATCACATTTTTTAAAAGTTTTTTCAGAGAGATGTTATTCCTTCTCGGGCTAGGTACCCTACTCGCCTATGCCCTCTACCGGTACTACTCCATGGTCTCCAAATACCCGCCCGGACCCTTTCCATGGCCGGTCGTCGGAAACATGTTCCAGGTCGCAAGATTTCAATATTTTAATGCGAAAAAACGAGTTTTTAAAAAATATAGTCTTACCTAAAATGCATTTTTCAAGCAAGATGTCGCTCGGCAGCACCTCAACTCGATGAGATTCGCAGCCTCATTCGACGGTCTCTACACATTTTTCGTGCCTGTGCCCATCGTATTCATAACTGACTACGAGGCGCTTAGGGAGGCGTTTGTGGAGAGAGGCGAGTGATAGGGATGGTGCCTTTAGGGATGGCTTGGCACGAAATGACTCTACTCATTTCGCACGCTCTCTTACCTCACTGATAAGTAAGAGAGCGCGTAAAATGATCAGATCATTTCTTGCCAAGCCATACTAGGTAGCTCAAAACAGTTTCTAACAAGAAAATTACTCAATGATCTTGCAAATTTGGCGTCGCATTTGCCGGCTTGATCGTCAGCACTTCAAGAGAAAAATAACTGTCAATTTGAGGCGACGATTTTGCCGGTCGTCCCGATGACATCGCCATGCAGATCTTTACGTATGAACCGAATACGGGTGGGAATAAATAATTATATTTAAATAATAATAAAATTTCAACGTACTGAACCTGTGCAACATACTACATTCGATTCGCAATTCAAATTTAACAAATTCTATGAAATGCTGCCCATTTACAGGAGTGATCAACTCTAACGGTGAGAATTGGCGGCAGCAACGGAGAACTTCACTGCAGATTCTGAAAGATTTTGGCATGGGCAAGAATTTGATGGAGGAGCAGGTCTGAATTAGCGTGACTGAATTGTGTACTCACCTCTTTCATTTCGATTAGTTTCGTTAAATAGTCGAGATATTGTGCAAATCGAGGTCAACCTTTGTTCGTGCAAAAATTTTTGAGTAACAACAGAAGGCAGACTTCTCACATTAGCTACTGGGCGTAATTGTTGTCGGAAACAAATACTAATAGCATGACGTAAAAACGGAATCTTGAATCTAACATCAGGTGCTCAGTTCCGTTCGCGAGTTTCTCGATGCGCTCGACAACATAGAGGACAAGAATAGAGTGGATTTCCACTGGCCTATTCAGGTCGAATATTTTCACTCTCTCTTTTTTGAACTCGTGATTCTTCTTTCAGTTGCTGGTCGGTAACATCATTAACGAGGTTCTCTTTGGCTACAGAAATACGTACGGTGACTGCGAGAAATTGATCAATTATGTGGAGGACTTTCAGAATGTGAGATTGTTTTTTTGCATAAATTAAAAATAAATTCATTCAGTGGATGATCGAAATAGCGAAAGCGCCAGAGATTGCGATTGGCTTTCTTGCGCCGTCGTTGCTGAAAGTATGTTTCAGTATACCTTTACCAACATGTGCGTTTTCCGAAAAGATTATAAAGATTATAAAAATTGTGTATCAATTCCGGTCCCCTTCATCGGCTATCACTGCCTAACCAAGCACCGGAATAACATGCTCAAGGTAATTTTCCGCGCGACACTGCAAAATTGGTATCGAAAATTTAGATCAGTCAGTACGTCGTTGACAATGTTCAGAAATGCTTGAGCGGATACAAGTGAGTATAAATTTTTTTTTAAAAACAATAACAAAAAAAACAAAAACAAAAATATCATCAGCCCTGATGACGAACCATCCTGCTTCGTGCACGCCTACCAGCAACGAATGTCGAGTAATGACTATCTTGAGTAAATTTTATTCTCTTTTTTTCAAAATTATAGACGTACTATTTCAAGAAAGGTTTGATAATTTGTTGACATCATAGAAACTAATGCAACCACCACGAAAATTTTTAATTTTTTTCTTTTTACAAATGTCTTTGAAAAATCGGTTTTGAATTCGATTATTGTAGCGACATCAACCTGATCTCGACATGCAACGACTTCTTCATGGCCGGGCAGGAAACGACGACGACAACGTTGAGATGGGCGATGCTCTTCATGGCAGTGAATCAGGAGGCGCAAGTGAGACCACTTTACCCTTTTCCTCGTACTCTCTTGGGACTTGGGTGTAGCATTCGCGATTTTCAATGATGTTTATTCCCCCTTAACCAAAAAAGTAAGAAAACAATGCGATGGGCGATGCTCTTCATGGCAGTGCATCAGGAGGCGCGAGTGAGAACCCTTTTCTAGTTTTGTGAATGGATCATTTCTAATCACGCTGATCCAGCTCTAATTGGAATCAGGACAAACAAGCGCAATATTTCTCACTCTTCTCTTCTTGCTTTGAATTTGCAAAAAAAAAAACTATTCATTTCAGGACAAAGTTCGCCAAGAGATTTTCTCGGTTGTCGGACGTGACAGGCTACCGAGGATGGCCGACAGGCCCAAGGTGCGAGAACCATTGATTGAATAAATACTACCCAATAATTATGTCTATTTGTGCCTATAATTATGATATTCGCTTAAAAAAACGTAAAAGTAGCAACACAACTCAGATGCTGTACACGCAAGCGACGATTCTCGAGATACAACGCGTTGCCAATATCGCGGGCGGAAATCTGACCCGTCGAACCACAAGGGATACTGTAGTTAGGGTATAGCATATTTTCTCTGCTCTTAAGGGCTAACATATTATCTAGGGACGGAACAGTCTGTTCAAGAAAAAACCAAGACATACCGTTTTAGGGGCTAAAATACCGAAGGACACCTTCGTCAGCGGCGACATTCATTACGTGATGGCGAGAGATCCGCTATTTATCGAGCCGGAGAGGTACCATTTTTAGTGAAGTGTAAATGACGTCGGGTGGGAATGAATAATGAGTTGATAGAGGCTGGCAGTTAGTTCTGCTCAGAACCAAACTGAAAAAAAAAGAATTTTGAAAAAAATCTCATCCTATAGCTCTTGGTCTTCCGCTGAATTTGTCACTTTAGATTCAATCCGGAGCGTTTCATTAATGAGGCAGGCACTGGCCTGAGAAAGGTGAGAAGCGTTTCAACATTCTTCTTTTTGATCTGTTCTAGTTTGTTTACTTTTACTTTTTAGAGAAAACGAATAAATTTTAGGAGCTCGTGGATCGAATGGTCGCATTCTCTCTGGGCAAGCGGGCTTGTGCGGGCGAAAGTAATTTAAAACTCGCAATTGAAATCAGTATCACAATCATATATTTGCTAGAAGTTACTATGATAAAAAAAATAAAAAAGTACATTAACGTTATTTATTTATTCACCCTTGTGCTACTTCAGGCCTGGCTCGCGTCGAACTCTTCCTCGGTCTCACAGCGACTGTGCAGAACTACCGTATCCTCCCGCGAGAAGGAGAACCAATCGATCTCGAGCCACTGCCACTGAACATTTTGCAGCCAAAGAAGCAGTTTATAAGAATTGAGAAAATTATGAATTCATAAAGTTGTTGTACGGCAACACTAAATAAAGTTCTCGATAATGGTAGTTGTAAGTGAAATTGCAAAATTTACAGAGAGCGTATCGAAATATTTTGTTGTTGTTTTCAGCACCAAGCTCGCTGACTGGCCGAATAGAATCAGAAAGTTTTAATGCTGCAGAGAAAATATTTAATCGGCAGAGCAACTGAGAACCGCCGGGTCTCTTGCAAGTCTACATTTATTTTTGTTGCAGATTTCAGACGAAGAACAACCAAAATTCTGTATCCTATTCAGCTGCCGCAATAACATCCTATCGACAACAATGGGATCAATGAAAATAACTCGTGTCAGAATCGAAATTTCACCCACCTCCCAGTAAGTCCCTTTTCTGCCTAATTCTCCCCAATTCACGTAGCCGTAGAGCCAGCTCTGTCTTTGGTGCTATTCTCACATGCGACCGGCCATATGCAAATGAAAAGTTCCACGTGGAAATAAAAAGTGGAGCAGGAACCGTGAGGAACCGTCCAATGTCCATTTTCACCCCAATTTTCTAATCTCAGCACTAATGGCATCTCTTTTACTCGTCGTTTTTCTTCTGGGAGTCTCGATCAGTACGGCAGCCGTGCAATACATAGCTGCTCTCATTAAGGAAAAAGAGAGTGGGCTATCTTGAATTGTTCTGATTAGGTAAACTTGAATATTGATTGACGTTTACAGAACTCATAGACGAGCTCGAGAAGCTGCATGCTACCTTGTCCGAAGATTGCCCGGCGAATGAAGACGACGTTGACCGTTCGGTGCGTGTAATATATACGGAATTTTTACCATTAGCTCATGTTATACCATAATAATATTGTTAGACATTATTTTTGAAAAATCTAGATCTCAGAGGGAAGTTTGTCATACATTATATGCTATCATCTTTACATCTTACATCTTTCAAGTTCGATAATTGTAGGCACAGAACGACGTGCACACCCTTCGACATCCGCTACTTCTGGCATAGAATGACTTGTTATTGGATATTTCAGGAGCAACAAGGAAAATGAGAATATGATTCTTGTTCGTGTCATCCCTGTTGCTGATACGCATTGTTAAATGTTTTTTTTGTTGAGAATAGCTTGTAAATAGTTGGTGAAATCTTGAAAGTTCGGTATTCAAGAATATTCATGTCTGATCATCGTTTTGCAGTACTCATAGATGATGAAATTTTTCAGTCGGGCATAAAATCTATTGGCATTACTGCTTATTCATTGTATACGTTCATAAGGATACCGATGAGCTTTCGCTGAAAGGCAAGGTTTTTGCAATCGTGCTACCTGTTCAAACAAATAACTGTAACTATACAATATTTCGCTATTTTTAAATATTAAAATATTAAAATACGATGATATTCAATATTTTTGTCTTTGTGCCCATTTGATTACTCTCAATAAGGTTCAAATTCATGTTATTTTTTGGGTTCTCGTGCGCTGGTTCGATGAATTTTGGGCGCTTTTCTCTTTGTTCAGCATCGTTTTGATCAACTGAGAAGATAAAAGTGAATTGCTTTTTGTTTGTAACTGCTCGCTAGATACAATCGGTTACTCCTCTCGTTCTCTAAATGGCGAATTGAACGTATCACTTTCTTTTTTTTGCTTTGTTCTATGGTGTTTCGGTTTCATTCTGATCTCAATCTGATTAAAACAGTTAATTTTTCGATATTGTGCTACCCTTTTGACCCTATAAAATAGAGGTGATTTCATTATATCCATGCTGACCATTACACCACGACCGCGTCTATCTGCATCGTAACATGATGTGGACATATATCTCGCCCATTCTCCTCGTCATTATTCAGCATTCTAGGACTGAAAACATCGTGAATATTGTGTTATCTCCAGATAGGCGATCGCATACGATTTGTGAAGCCATTGCTCAAAAACAACTAGAGTTCTCTTATTGGAAAATGATTTTCCAATAACACTAATGGATTTCCAATAGTATCCTCATTCTTCACACTCTCTCGTCGCACGTGCGGTTAATCACATTGTTCGGCTTATTGGAAATCCGGAAAATTTTCCAATAAGAGAACTCTAAAAACAACTCGTACTACGCGTCGTGTTCAACCTCGACAACATAATAGAAGATCACGTAGCACGCGTAATCTCCTTGTTTTTGTGGATATTTTCCACGCGTGGGCCACCAAATTTGCATATTTGAGGTGTGAACAACAAGCTCGCACTATAAATATCAGTAAACAGTAATAATTAATGGCTTCCTTACTTTTTATCGAATCATTTTCTTATTGACTTAAATTATTGCCGTATATTGACGTAATTATTGATTTCTTTCAGAGCAATGCCTTCGACTGCTCTCATTCTTCTTCTTTTTGCCGTCACACTATCGAACGGATTTACCAATCCATCTAGACTAAACGAAATTACCAGTATGTGTTGCGTCGATGAGCACATATGATAACTAAACTAGCCTTTAAGATCGGTTGTTTAAGCACTCTAATTACTAAATTCCAGAACTCTATTCATTGGCGATAAAAGGAATAACGGAGCCCGAAAAATGCCCGGAACTGGTCAACGCGGTTAGTTATATTATAAATTAAATTGCATTACCCTCGTTTACTTATACTCTGATTTTTTTAAATTACACTAATGCTTTCTCCATTCAAGACAAGGGCCGTATATAAAGATGTGGCCAAGCTGTTCATTCAGGTAAGAACGCATGATGTCCACTTGAATCTGTTTAAACATGCTTGAAAAACTTGTTGAATAATCGAGCATGACTTATGTGACTAGTTTGTATCCGTCCAATCAACTTGTTCCAATGAATTATCTCTCTAGCAGTCGAAACCCAAACCTGAAGGAGAAGCGGACATGCCAGCGGTGCCCATCCAAAGTAATTTTATTGTTTTTTTTTAATTTCACTAAGATCCAGCAAGGCAGATGCAACTTTACAATAATTCAGAGCAACTAAATGAAAAAAAGATTTTTTTCGATTTCAGAAGATTACCAGGTCTACTATGATGCCCTCATGAAAGCGCCCTGCCTGGACTATGATGTACTGAAGTTGAATAATTGCTCATGACAAATTCAGAGAGTATTTTTAAAAATAACTTCTTTCAGAGTCGACAACGTTTCAATTGGCTCTCTCTAGCACTTGGGCCAGTTATAAGCGTATGAAAAGTTGCAGTTTGCCGTAATAAAATCATTATGCTTTTCAGGGGCTTATCTTTAATTGAGGCAAAGCAACGAGAATTGCTCCTATGATCGCCACTTCTTCGACTTGTTCATTCTTCGACCTTCGATTTTGAACTTGTAGATAAAACACATTGCAATTCCATGTATTTCTGACTGATTAAAAATATGAAATCTCATCAAAAACACAGCAGCGTAGCCAGAGGGCGATGAGCTACGTAAGATCCGTTCAGTATCGGATTGGAAATAAAGTTTGGAACACTATCCGATACTTTTTACATTTGACTCTTGGATTTTTCATTTTTACGGCTCCTTACTGAAAATAATTTTAATTATTACGTGAATATTAATATAATTAAATAAGAAAGAGAAAAATCATTTTCATGACACAACGCTAACAGCGTGACCGAACGTTCAATACTTGTTCTGTTTATCGTCGGCTCACATTGGCGTAAACGTTGCACGCGCGTACTTGTTTATTTCTTAGTCTTGTAAACAATTTCAACTAGAAATATATTAAGTCATATTCAAGTAACGTTGATCATTTTCGTTATACAATACCAATTTTGAAGCGCCTCATCCGCCATTACAAAATCAACGGATACCAAAAATCATTGCGTTTAAACTGTAGTTTCGCGTTTTTCCTGCAGTAACCCTCTCGTTGGGCGCGGTTTTATATTTAAAAAAAATTCAGAAATGAAGTACAAAACGCGCTTGATCGCTAAGGAATCACAGTTGGCCAAGCTGAAATCGATGCTGAATGCAGCTATGGATGAAGCCATTTTCGTGCAATCGCAGGGAACGGTCAGTCAATATTCAAAATTATAAATAAATTTATTAAATATTCTGCGTATCATCACACAATCTCGTTTAATTAGAATTTGGTGAAGCCCATCCTTCAAATCACCAAGTATCATTAAAAACAACGTAAACGACCATATTTTCTGAGTTTTTTCATTCAAATTTAGTTTTTATCGTTGATGTTCGATGATTCTAACGTTCATACATCTCAGGTGTTCTCTCCCTCCTCCACACTCAACGCGCTCCGTGACACCATCAAGGAGATACAAGCGGAGGACGATGCGAAGAAGTTCTACAATCATGAGGTTGGTTTTAAACTCCTATCAAAAACCAGACAAGCAACAACTGCTCCAATAAAAGGCATGCGATAGTACGCTCTGATCTAATCCAATTTGATAAGCCTTTTAGTTTTACAATGTTTTAGGATTGGTGGACACGCGAAGAAAATTCGTGAACATAGTGATTCATTTGAAGAATTTTTCAGCTCGAGTACATCGCCCTTGCCGAGAAGTTTGTTGGTTTCGCGCAGAAATTGAAGGGCGTCCGACTGCGCACAGTGGACAGCGATGAGTTGCTGGACTTCAATATGGCTGAAGTAAGAATTTCTGAATTTTTAAATTTAAGAGACCGGATCGGTAAAAATCGAGCAAAATCACCCACCCCCCGGACACGCTCCTACCGAATTGAGTTCCGCAAGCCCATACTCTAGTGTTAGGAGGGCCTTGCCCCCGCATTACTCATAGTACCCCCTATTTCCATTTCTTGCATACCCGGGGAGAGAAAAGTGAAAAATATCGCAAAATAGTCAAAAAATGGTATTTTCTCAACCGATCAAGATAGACTCAATTTTACATTTGCAATATATTTTGGATGTCCAAGCACAGTTTATCAGCCAAAAATATATATTTATGCTCATTTCCATAACTGCGTTTTTGAGTACTAATTTCGATTTTTAAGCGAAAAATGGTCATTTTCAGCCGCCCTTCCCAGTCACACTATGTGCACAGTGTAGTCAGATGACCTGCCCAGCGATTCCACTATTGAGAATCCAGATCGATTTTACCCGCAAAAGGAGCTGTCCGATCAAGTGAAAGTCACTGCTTGGGGCGAACCGAAGAAATCGCTCTCTCGATTAGATTTCCAAATAGTTGTGCTAAAAACCACTCACCTGACATTAGTACACCTTAATACAAATATTTCTTACCATAAGAGGCGAATCCGCGACAACGAGTTTTTTTGACCCATGACCCGGGGTTCATGCCTCAAAAGTGACTCATGACCATGAACCCGGGGTCATGGTCTGAAATGGACCGAAAAAGTCATGATGGGGGATCATCAAGTACTACACACCAATACATGCTACAGTACCCCCATAATATACAGTACCCAAATATTCCATAATTCGACATGCGTGGAGCTGAGAAATGAGTTTTTAGTGAGAACTTCTGCAAAAAACACTGTTATCAGCCCCAAGCCCGTCGAATTACGGAATTTCTGGGTACATCATATTACGAGGTTGCTGTAGCATATATTGGTGTGCAAACCTTTAGGATCCTCCATCATGACTTTTTCGGTCCACTTCGGACCATGACCCCGGGTTCATGGTCATGAGTCACTTTTGAGGCATGAACCCCGGGTCATGGGTCAAAAAATTCGTTGTCGCGGATTCGCCTCTTATGGTAATAAATATTTGTATTAAGGTGTGCTAATGTCAGGTGAGTGGTTTTTAGCACAACTATTTGGAAATCTAATCGAGAGAGCGATTTCTTCGGCTCGCCCCAAGCAGTGACTTTTACTTGATCGGACAGCTCCTTTTGCGGGTAAAATCGATCTGGATTCTCAATAGTGGAATCGCTGGGCAGGTCATCTGACTACACTGTGCACATAGTGTGACTGGGAAGGGCGGCTGAAAATGACCATTTTTCGCTTAAAAATCGAAATTAGTACTCAAAAACGCAGTTATGGAAATGAGCATAAATATATATTTTTGGCTGATAAACTGTGTTTGGACATCCGAAATATATTGCAAATGAAAAATTGAGTCTATCTTGATCGGTTGAGAAAATACAATTTTTTGACTATTGTGCGATATTTTCACTTTTCTCTCCCCGGGTATGCAAGAAATGGAAATAGGGGGTACTATGAGTAATGCGGGGGCAAGGCCCTCCTAACACTAGAGTATGGGCTTGCGGAACTCAATTCGGTAGGAGCGTGTCCGGGGGGTACTCGATTTTTACCGATCCGGTCTCTTAAAGCATCAACTACTACTAAGTATCATCAGCTTAAAAGTTGGCCTAAGCTGAAGTTTTGGAAATATTTCAGGCACGAACTCTTGATCCACTCTTGATTCCTGGATGAAACATATCCTGGTTTACCTCCCATTTCGCGCACAGTTGTCCTCTTTTCATCGGGCGGTGTTCGATTTATAAAAACTCATTTCAGTTCCAACCAGTCCGTGCCCGCGGCAAGCCCTCCATCCTCCAGAAGCCACACGTCGACGACACCCTTCACTCCCTCCTCCAGGCTGAGTACCCCACGGCGGATCCCTCATCGAATACATCGATGACGTCTCCTGGAGATGTAATCAGAAGCCCGCCGTCAGCGATGAAGGCCGTGAGGAAGGAGGAGGTGGGTTTCAACGTCACTAGGGTTGATATTATTGAGTTCAATAGGACGTTCAATTGTGTTGCGATGCTTGTCATATCGAAGCATTCCGAAGAATCTAGGCTTATCTGGCACGTGATCGAGCTATCACGGTGAAGCATCTGTCTCTTCATTAAGTATACTCTTTCACCGGTCAGAGTCACTAGAGAGCACGAGAAATAAGGAGACGTCCTTTGACTTAGTAATATTATTCCATTCTCAGACGCGCGACGCGCCCTCCACCTCGACGTCTACTGGAAGGACGTCGTCCGACCATTCCCCCGCCTTCCGCAAGCCCATCGCCGGAGCGACCGTGCAGATTCAGGTAGGGTTGGCTTTTTCATATTGAAACTCTTGAACCTTACGCCTTAACCGTAAACCTTATACCTTAACCTTAAACCTCAGGAGCGCGTTCCTCTAACGTGGACTGTGGACGGCGGCCACAGCGCGGAGCTGTGCGCGCCGAATTTGCTTGGCGGCGTGGTGCGACAACCGGCGAAAAGTAGGCAATCATATCTTCTTAGAAATGTTGAACCCATTACTGACTGAGAAAACACTCCAGCCAGATCGTAATCAAGGTATCAGATGCACCTTACAGAGAGACCTCGGCCCAGCGCCCTCGTCGCCCCTCCTCCTCATTCTCCTCCCAAGATGACTAGAGTAATCCAGACTCCACCGACGATGATGACGACAGGAATCAACGATGCGAAGTACGAGCGGTTCCTGGAGGCTAAGAGGTAGGAATTATTAGTATATGAGCGGATCGAATATTTAGTAGCTCGTGGTGGTTGTTAGTAATACGAAACTTCCTTGAGGCAAAAAGGTGCGCATTTTGAATCCGGTTGAATAATCCACCCCTTCATTTCGCGTGCTCATTCATCACTCTGACGCAAAGAGATAGGCAATTGAATACGGTCGACAGGGTGAAGAATCAGGCTCTTCATTAGGCGTGCTCTCTCGGCACTCTGACAATAAGTAATAGACACCTCGGGGCTTGTGGGATGAGAATTATGCGGAGCGACTAATTGTTGTCCTGCAGGGCATCACTGGCTAAAGCCGCGGAAGCCGCAGCGTCCATAGCGTCTACATCGACCAGTACCATACAATCAGCAACAAAGGTGATTTATGAGGCCGTTTGCGAGAGAGTCGGACAAATGTTGGCACAGCTCAAAAATCTCGAAACTGAAAATCTGAGTTTTTGGGTTCTCGAGGGTGCTGATGACCGTGGGCATAATCATTTTGCATGTTGACCTCCCGTTGGCTCCAGAAGGCGCGACGTCGAAATCAATTTATCATGCTTTTCTTTGTTACTAGAAAAGCTAAAATTACGAGATTTTGGCTCCCGAGGTGGAATTCGATGCCGAATAAGGCTGTCTACTCTATTTTTCATTAATTACAAAAATAATTATGTAAATAGGAAATTCTTGCGGAGCTAATTGTACCCGGGGAGAGTATGATAGATCGGACCGGAATGTTGCAAGGAATCCAAAAATATTTTAAAATGTGCAAAAAAGCGTCCAGATAAGGTTTTACGCAAAACATAGTGCACTGGTTTGTAAGTAAATTTTGCCATCCTTCTCCTTGCTGACTTCCGATCTTTTGATCTACGCGAGTCTCTCTACCTTGACCCCTTCCCAGTCTCTGTGCTCTCTCTATTCCCCATGCTCTCTCGCCTCCCTCGGGAAGGAGACACGGATCGATAAAAGTTCGGAAGTCAACAGGTGGAAGGATGTCAAAACTTACTTACAAACCAGTGCACTATGTTTTGCGTAAAACCTTATCTGGACGCTTTTTTGCACATTTTAAAATATTTTTGGATTCCTTGCAACATTCCGGTCCGATCTATCATACTCTCCTCGGGTACAATTAGCTCCGCGAGAACTTCCTAATTACATAATTATTTTTGTAATTAATGAAAAATAGAGTAGACAGCCTTAATCGGCATCGAATTCCACCTCGAGAGCCAAATTCTCTTAATTTTAGCTTTTCTAGTAACCAAGAAAAGCATGATAAATTGATTTCGACGTCGCGCCTTCTGGAGCCAACGGGAGGTCAACATGCAAAATGATTATGCCCACGGTCATCAGCACCCTCGAGAACCCCAAAACTCAGATTTTCAGGGGGTCGAGATTTTTGAGCTGTGCCAAACCCCTCCAGATTTGTCCGATTCTTAGGCTAATGGCCTCTTATTTACTCTACAAGACATTTTTAAACCCTTGACAACGTTCCCATTCGCTATGAGGCGGTTTGCCTAAGAATCGGACAAATCAGGAGGGGTTTGGCACAGCTCAAAAATCTCGATTCTCTGAAACAGTGTCTTTTGGGGTTCTTGGAGGTGCTGATGACGATGGGCAAGTTCATTTTGCATGTCGACCTCTCGTTGGCTCCAGATGGCTTGACGTCGAAAACAGTTTTTCTAGTCTTTCTAAGTTTCCAGAAGTGCTAAAAATAAGTGAGTTTGGCTTCCGGGGTAGAATTCGATGCCAATCACGGCTGACCACTTCATTTTTTATGAATTACAAAAATAATTTTGTAAAAAGAAAGTTCTCGCAGATTTAATTGCAAACAGGGAGAGTACCATAGATCGGACCGGAATTCGGCAAGGATTCCAAATATGTTTTTAAATTTAAATTCCTGCGTGCGCATAAGGTTTTACGTAAAAGATAGTTTACTGGCTTGTAAGTAAATTTGATGATCTTTCCACTTGTTGACTTCCGAACTTTCATCGATCCGTGTCTCCTTCCCGAGGGAGGCGAGAGAGCATGGGGAATAGAGAGGGCACAGAGACAGGGAAGAGGTCATGCTAGAGAGACTCGCGTAGATCAAGAGATCGGAAGTCAACAAGTGGAAAGATGGCTGAATTTACTTACAAGACGATGTACTATATTTAGCATAAAACCTTATGCACACGTTATTATGAAATGGGAAACACCTTTTTGGAGTCCTTGCATAATTTCGGATCGATCTATGATAGTCTCCCCGTTAGCAATTAGCTCCGCAAGAAGTTCAGTTTTACAAAATTATTTTCAAAAAAATATGAAAAATGAAGTTGATAGGCTTGATCAGCATGAAATTCTACCCTGGTGGGCATACTCACATATTTTTAGCATTTTCGAGGATCATGAAATTCCGAAAAAATCGTTTTCGACGTGACGTCGTCTGGAGCCAACGAGGGCTCAATATGAGAAATGAATATGCTCAGCGTCATCAGGACCCTCAATACCTCCGGAAAACAATGTTTCAGAGATTTGAATTTTTTGAGCTGTGCCAAGTCTTGTCCGACTTTCTCGCAAATGGCCTCCTATCAATTCGACTCACTGGTTAGAGGGGTGGGATAGGATAGATAGTGAGTGGTATCTCATGCGGCGTCCACCGCGTCCACCTCGACCAGTGCCGCCAAGTCTGCAACAAAGGTAAATTTAGTTCTAGATTACTGTAATCCTTCCGACAATGATAGCCGTCCATGTACATATATCAGAGCCTATTCTTGATAAGCGTGTTAAGATCCGAAAAAAGCATAAATGTTGCAAAAAGGAGAATGTTATTATGTTTAGCCTTTATTTCACCCACACACATTCAAAATAGAGACAAACTGAGCTGACGTTTATAGGAGGGCGGTTGCGAAATAATCAGCTATGAGCTGGCACAGCAAATTTTTTATAAATTCTGAAAATTTATGAAAATAGGTTTTCGAGGGTGGAGATCATCCCTGTAAACTTCATTTTGCACCAACTCGACCGGTGCAGCCGTGCTGCAACCTTGCTGCGTAGTACCATTTTTCTATATCTCGGTTGTCCGTCGATAACAGTTAATAAAAAGTTAGCAGCGTATGTAATCGACTATGGCGAGTCGAAGGGTATTTTCTATTTTCATTAAAAATGTTTGGTTTTCAGATAAAAATTGTTTTCTCAAATACTAGGGGCGGGCAAAATTAGAAAATTACATGAGCAGAAGCGCGTTATGCTGGGGATCATTTTTCATACCCAGGGTGTGAAGAAAAATACTCAACATCATATTTTTAAAATTAGTTTTATATGTCCATTTCCTCCATTTCACCCTGCTCCACGCCGCGCAATTAGCGCGCTGAGTGATGAATGAAATGATTCTCTTTGTCTTTTACGGAACAAAATAGGTGAGAATGATGAAATGGTCATATAAAACTAATTTTAAAAATATGATGTTGAGTATTTTTCTTCACACCCTGGGTATGAAAAATGATCCCCAGCATAACGCGCTTCTGCTCATGTAACTTTCTAATTTTGCCCGCCCCTAGTATTTGAGAAAACAATTTTTATCTGAAAACTAAACATTTTTAATGAAAATAAAAAATACCATTCGACTCGCCATAGTCGATTACATACGCTGCTAACTTTTTATTAACTGTTATCGACGGACAACCGAGATATAGAAAAATGGTACTACGCAGCAAGGTTGCAGCACGGCTGCACCGGTCGAGTTGGTGCAAAATGAAGTTTACAGGGATGATCTCCACCCTCGAAAACCTATTTTCATAAATTTTCAGAATTTATAAAAAATTTGCTGTGCCAGCCACTGGGGTCAATTGACTGATTCTTTCGCAACCGCGCTCATAGAACCCTACTAAATACTGAACCTTTTGCAGTTCAATAACGGTCGGATGCTCGTGCGCTGCGAGTTCTGCACTGCTTCCGTGGACGAGAGGGAGATCATCAACCATGTCAAGGAGAAGCACCCGGAAAAGAAGGCCGAAGCGTAAGTTACAAACCTAACTCTCTCAATTTCCCACGCTCTCTGGCTTCTCTGATTGCCGATAGATCATTTCAAAATTGGAAGGGTACTTTCACAAACTGGGGGTTATAAAAAAATCCGTAAGCGGTCAATACGGAGTGAAGTTGTCGAAATGGAGATATTTATCCGATTTCAGGCAGCGACGCAAGGACGACGCAAAACGCCTCCACGACATCGCGTCTCCTGAGTGGTTCGTGTGCTTGGCATTCCTTCTATCGTGTTCGAAAAGTGTCATCTCCCATATTTGAACCACTTTCTCATATCATGAACTATAGTTTGATGCATGCTCCTTTTCACTGGAAAATTGCATTTGTCATCGATTGCTTGTCCGACTCTCTCACTTTCCCATGCACTCTCGCTTCTATGACTGACGAGAGATCATTGCGAAATGAGAGAGACAGATGATTGCACATTCCATTTTTTTGGAAATATTCAACTTGCATTAAATAGCAGACTAAAAACGATGAATTAAACGATGAGCAACATTTTATTCCAGGGCAGCGATGACCGCTCAAGCTGAGAAACTTATCTACCGCTGTCCAGAAATGGCGTGCGATTACGCAGCCGAAACTGCTGCCGTGAGAGATGCGCACGTGAAGGTTTGCTTTTTTTTCGAAGATGTGAAAACCTTGAGAAATAGAGAATTATGAAATAAAGAGAAGAGGAATAAATAGGAATAGAGAGAAAAATAAACTCGCATGCGACTACGCAGCCGAAACTGCTGCTGTTAGAGATGCGCACGTGAAGGTTCGCTATTTTGTAGTAATTGTATCACATTTTTAAAATGATACGATGGTAATTGCATTCCTACTAAAATATTCCGTGCGGCAATCGCGTTGGCTCCGCCCCTTTTCACTTCGTTTTTCGCGATTTCCACCTATTTTCACTTGCTTTCCTTAGTTTTTAATGATAAAACTGGATTTCTGGGATGGTTTTACGCTCGTCAAGCATCAATTATATATTTAATGCTTAATTTTAAGCGCGGTCATTGTTTAATAGAAATTTCGTTACGCGCGGAACAATAAACAACTTCGCGTCAAAATGTGATATTTATACGGAGTGTTTATTAATAAAGAAATTAATAGTCATTTTTTCAGCGCACACATCGCGAATCGTACATGGTCTGGATGAAAACGGGTCGACTGCAGCTGAAACCAGGTCGGTACATCGTCTATTATTATTAGATTTCACCACGTTACATTCATCTTTTGTATAGAATGAAGCCACTTGTGTTTTGAGTGACATTTCAAAAAGTGAGGAATAATAAATAATTACATAATTTCAGGTACGAAGTGCCCATACTGCACCAAGTCCACTGTGAAGGATGTGATTGCGCTCTGCCAGCACTCGATCAAGTTTCATCCGATCAAAATGCTGGAGAAGGTGAGATAGTTCTCAGCATTTCTGACTGAGCCTAAGACCAGATAAGGACAATTTCGAAAGTGCCTCTTGCCAACAGAATCACTTTGTTGGTACAGTAAAAACGACCCTTTTTTTCTATTTCCCTAAAATAGATTCCTATCCCGTGACGTGAAATCTAAGTTTTATGAATGACGTTGCTTTCCAGAAAGAGATCTACGCGTGCACCACGTGCGATGAGCGCTTCGCTCGCGTCTACGAGGTCTACCAGCACTGGTATCAGGTGAGTATTTGATTCTCGACAAACATTTCCTGATATTAGGTGGAGAGGTGATGATGGAAACATTCACAAGAGAATATACGCCATGATTTCGATTGAGCACTGCCATAAAACAAAAAATTCTGTTTACGCTTTCATAATCGAGAATAAAGAGATGATTATTGGTTCAACATGACCATTTCCAGGACCGCGAATGCCTCGGCCCTCTCAAAGTCGTGTCCGAAGACGACGTCAATCCTTGCCTTCCCATGCGCGCCTTCGCTGGAGATCCATCGCAATTAATCGTCGGAGGAAGGGAGACGACGGCGTTTAATAAGTTGCCACCGGTGGTCAAGTCGCCGGTAGTTAAGCCTGGCGTAGTAAAACCTGCAGTAGTCAAACCCACCGTAGGCAAGCCCATTGTGGTGAAGAAGGAGAAACAGGCGGCGAAGAAATAATTGCACATTCCTCTCAATTTGTATTTTTTTAAATATTTACCCGATCTTATGAGCAATGTATGATACTTGTAAACGTCAGTGTTGTGAACAAACAATAAATATGTATTTGATCTGCAATTGAACTTTTCAATAAAACATATTTGCCTCATGTATTGTATGGGCGCAAGAACTCATTGAATGAAATCATTATTTATTAGTGGGAACCGTAAACGAATAACGAGATGCATTCAAAGGATAAGGTGCGATGAGTTGGGCAAGAAAGAGAAATGTGTAAAAATAATGAGGATGGGAAGAAGGTAAAGGTAAAGAGGGCAAGGTGTATTGTAAGAGGGAGTAAATATTACTTAGTCAACGGTACAGTGAAGGGAAAGCGTGAGATGGGAGGAATTGGGAAAACGAAAAGGCACGGGCCAATCATGAGGACAGGATGATGTAATAATAATAATTAATTAATCGTCGGCTGCTCTCGGCGAAGCTGTGCATTCCTCTGACGGTAGTAGTTCAATACTTTGGCGTTTTGGGCCTGCACTGATCCCTTCTCTGAAAATAATGATTTAAAGACAACAATTAGAGTAAAACAATTTCGATTCACTATAAAAAACGATCAGCGACTTACCAATTCGTGCTGCAAAAGAGAGCCTCTGGAGCACCGACGACCGCTCGGTAGTCCGCTCGACGGCTTCGAATAGCACCGAACCCCTTTGACGTCGGGGAAGGCTCCTTGGGGAACCCCGTTAGCAGTCTCTACCAGAGAGAAAGGCGCCGATTCGATGCGGCACAGGGGACAGGCGAGGACGGTAGATAGGGTTCTGGAATGGGAAAGATTGTTAAAATATATCTAGTGCTTAATCCAATTTAGTTTGGTACGGTTTTACACAATTTTGAAGTGCAAAACTGAATAATAAAAACCAAAAACAGTTCATAAATCGTACCTGCTCTGCAGCAGTTGCTTGCTGCAGCCGCTGCAGATGCTGTGACCGCAGCCATTGAAGACGTCGAGGAAGCGGGGAGAGGAGGCGAGGCAGATACAGCAGGAGCGATCGACTGGAAGAAATATTATTTTCCTCAACATTATCTACTATAAATAGTTACTATTTTCGTCGATGTTCTTTTTCCCTAGCCGTAGAAAAAGCTGATTATAAAACAGGAACAATCGCCTGAAAACCATCAGTATCTTTTGCTTCACCAAATCATTAATTTACTACAGCATTCGTTTCACTGCGTACTTCTACATAAATGTTGTAATCTGTCTCACCGCTATCAATTCGCTTCACGAATCGCGTCCGCTTCTTGCACTCCGGGCACTCCGTCTTTCCGTGCGCGCACGCGCCGCAGACCGCGTGGCCGCACGCGACCGAGGCGTGAGGATCAGCGGGAGAGGCGGATCCGCATCCGCGACAGGCGCTTGAGAAGGTGACGGAGGAGGATTCGCTGGAATGAGTAAATTATTGAAAGCGCAGAAATCAGTAGCCCAACAATAATAGGAAATTAACGAATTTGCCTCGCCAATCATTGTTTTTTGTTATATCCCAATTGTAGTGCTTTAGCATGGTTTTGGAGAAATAATTATGAGGAATACTTCTGGTAAGGGAATGGAGAGGAAACAGAACTGCGGTTACAGCAAAATGGTCCAGAAGAGTAATCACTAACCACAGCTGATTTGCCGTTGCGATGTCGTCAATGATCTGACGGATCTTGTCACTAATGGAGCAAGAAGAGGTGGAAGATGAAGAAGTCATGATGTCGATAGGAGAACCGTAGTTGATTTCTGGCTTCAGAGTGCTGGCTTATATACAGAATCTCCAGACGGAATCCGACCTGGCCGGAAGTGAGGTGCGATTAATTGGTTGCACTACAGCTTGTAGGCATGCCAGAGGGGCATTATCTAGAGATTAGGACATCCAAGTAGGGGTAGGACCGATCAAGAGGTCAAGTGTGTGTGGAGTGGAAGATCGGAATCATTGATCTGCTGAACTTGGTGCCTGTGTAAATGCTGATCTCGCTTTATCTTTTGTACTTTTTGCCTATCGCAGTAAGCTTCATTTTTATTACACATCGATTAAACTCTAGGAGCGAATCGATTTAACAGTTAGTATTGCAAAGATTATGCGAGTAAAAATTCAGTGTTTCACGAAACAGATGTTTCAAACGTTTCGTTTATTCTTGACGCATGCTTGATTTCGAAGTATGGAAATTTCTTCCATACAAAAGATGGCATGAGCGCTGTAATAGTGCATAAAATATTACAAAGCACTATCAGCGACTCACCTCTGACACGATGTCTATTGATCACTCTTGAACGATTATCACAAAATTTCCATGTCGCTTCGAACCAAACCTTCTTTCCTAATTTTGGCAAGCTCTAAACAATCAAAGTTAATCTTTTTTATTCTGCTGATGGTTTATGAATAAACATCGACAACTGGCAACTCGGAATCTCGTGAGCATTTTTATGTCACTTTTTCACTTTTATCATACCATTTGTCTAATTATGCATAAGTTCGAAAATATGGTTTTTAACTCACTTCACTCACAATCAGCACATTGAAATCCTGCGCAGACAGATAATTCGGATAATCAAAATTAGCAAGGGACAATTTGTCCAACTTTTTTGACATCATATTGAAAATGATCTCAGGCCAGTTTTCATCTTGAAGGCCGAACAAAAATTTTTGATTGCGTTCTATGCCATTGACAAACGGCTGGTAAATCTTGATAGATTTGAGGAGAGCAGACAAATTCAAAAGGAGCTCGACTGTAATTGTGGAACGCTTTAGGGATTTAAAATTAGGGCTTTGCTTACGAGGCGCGACAGTTGTGGCGAAATTGAAAACACTGATTGACAAACTGTCTAATTTCGACTGCTGAATCAAGTTGAGAAGTTTAGCTCTACAAATCAAGGTTCTGAATAGTTTAACGGTTTGACAATGAGCAAACATACACTGTTTCTTCCTCAAGCTGATCAATCTCAAACTCAAGACACCCGAATTGAAAGCCTTCGATCGCTTTTGACACGGTTTCCCACATTTTCTTGCTGTCCTTTTCGAATTTCACAGTGATCTTCTGCACTCGAAGTTGCAGGCAATCTTTCAAGAATTTTAATTGATCAATAGCTGCACCTCGGAAAGCCAATCGGTAGTACTGGAAATCAACAGTCGAAAATCGAACAACCGTATCATCGTTTGTTCGCTCCTTGCTGGATTCCGCAACGTTGAAGGGTACTATCATTATGAGATAGAGACTGCAGGCTTTCGAGCGGCTTTTCGAGGTTCGCAGCGAAATTTCGAGCGCTATCTGAAGAGAAAATTGTTTTTTAACACTGAAATGCAAGCGAACATCGCTCCAGAATCCGTAGGGACAGTTTTTTCCGTGAAACGAATTTGGTCGACGGTTTGCACAAATTGACCGATCGCCATTCCGTTCAAGCCTGTAAGAACATGATCGAGCATTCGATTGCGAAGCGTCTGAGAGGTCTGAAATGCATGACAACTTTTTCGAAAAATTATCGAGCAGCACTGCAAATTAAAAAAGGTACAAAAGCATTTACCAAATGCTATTGCAAATCAATCGCTCACTCTGGAGAAACACTAATGATAGATACTGAACATAAAATGAGCCTTACCAATCGTAGTTTGTAGAAAGATCTCGGGTGATATTTCACAATCTCTGCAACAAGGTCGAGTGGGAGTTGTTCAAGAGCAGAAATGCGCGCCGAATTGCGAGTTGTTGATGACATTGGATCAATTTGGGTCAGAGAATTATGAGGGATAAATATTTATGATTGGCGCGAGATGTCATTCAAAGGGGGACGCCAATCGGTGAGCCGACTTATACCGGGATGAATTGACCGATGGGCGCACAACAGCGCTATTTACGCACCATGAAGCGTTAGATTACACGCCATAAAAATATCGCAACAACAACAAATTCAAATAATTTGAGCGCAATAAAAAGGAATGTAATTTCGGCTAAACCATTTTAACAATTTTTTTTGGAAAATGCGCATAAGTCATTGTCTTTCTGCATTTCCCTTGATTTTTATTTTATGTGAACATTAAGCGCTTTCAATATTCATTAAAATTTATTTTTTTTTCGGGAGTTCGATTATTTACATACATTTTTACTATTTGTTTTCCAAAGCGTTTTGACTTATGTATTTTAAACAAATCAATTGGTTGACGTTCTGATATTGAAAATATCTCCGAATTTCACAAACAAATTTGCAAGTCATTAAAATTGTTCGTCTCTTCTAGATTCGTGTTCGATGACGATCGATTTCCAATATGAAGCCTCTGACGAATACACTGGAAATGGAAATTTTGATAGTTGGCGAGGTGATAGAGTTTCTATATATCAGTGCGTTCGCCTAAGAATCGCCACTTTCTTCTAGAATCCGTACAGCAAAAAGTGACTCGTTTATTTTTCCACATATTTCGATAGACCTATAGGTCCTCTATCGATTTCAGTTGTTCTCATGTACCTGCGACCTTAATTGCCTTAACTACGGTAAGTCAAAGTTAGGCACTTTTTGAGGTTTTTCTAACATAAAACGGAGCAATGATATTCAAATTGGCTGAAAATCGGGTTCTAAGGTAATTTTAATGCGCTGATCACGCATGTGTACTTTATTTTTCATGATTCCAAAATTTGAATATTCATCAAAATTTCAAACGAACTTTTCTCGAAAACGAGGAAAAACGTAATTCTAATTTTTTGATATGTTGTAGCCAATTACCAGAGCTTTGCAACGCGCCCGGTCTCGCCTCTCAACGAGGGAACGTAGGTCACTAAATCCTTAAAAGCGTGAAGTTCTAAATCGAGCGAAAACCCTCATTTTCCTCTTATTTCGCATCATTTCGTGCCACTCGCAGAGCCCGTGCGGTCAGGAGAGGGGCGAAACGTTCATTCCAGACCGCACGAGTGCGGCGAATGACACGAAATGAGAGTAAAATGAGGAGTTTCTCTCGATTTAGAACATCACACTTTTAAGGATTTAGTGACCTACGTTCCCTCGTTGAGAGGCGAGACCGGGCGCGTTGCAAAGCTCTGGTCATTGGCTACAACATATCAAAAAATTAGAATTACGTTTTTCCTCATTTTCGAGAAAAGTTGGATTGAAATTTTCATGAATTTTCAAATTTTGGAATCATGAAACATAAAGTGCACAGGCGTGATCAGCGCATGAAAATACGCCTAGAACCCGATTTTCAGCCAATTTGAATATCATTGCTCCGTTTTATGTTAGAAAAACTTCAAAAAGTGCCTAACTTTGACTTACCGTAGTTAAGCCAATTAAGGTCGCAGGTACATGAGAACAACTGAAATCGATAGATGACCTATAGGGCTATCGAAATATGTGGAAAAATAAACGAGTCACTTTTTGCTGTACGGTGGGGTGGCGACTCTTAGGCGAACGCACTGATATGGCTTAACATTTCATTTCGGCTCTCATACACGCGAAAAATAATGAGCATGACACAGAGAAGATAACCCGAATTGTGAACTCTAGATACGCATTACCAGATATATAATGATGATTCGTCTCGTAAGAATGCTGATCCTCCCAATCATGAGAATTATGCCATGTTGCTTTGAAGCAAATCTTTTTGCCTAGCTGAGGCAAACGCTAAAATTATATCAATTAAATTTTTCTCATCTACAGAACTCACTTTGGCAAGTAAATTGACGCTCTCAGTCGGCATATAATTCTTATAATAGCTATTAACGATGAACAGTTTGTCCAATTTCCTTGACATCATGCTGCTTATGATTTGGCTCCAATTCGTGGTTTCCAAGCCGAACAGGTAATTGTTCGTGCGGAGTCCAGGCACTGGAGCTTGCTCAATCTTGAGGGATTTCAGGAGAGAAGACAACTCGAGCAGCACGTCCTCTGAAATATACAGCCTAAATGGTTTTTTTAGGTAATCCTTACTTGAATCTACTGATGGGGCGATTCTGTTCACTTTTATCGTCAAACTCTCAACTTTGCAGAGTTCAACGATTTTCAACAAATGATCACTGCAAACGAGACTTTTTATTGCAAATATCTAGACCAAAAATCGTGCCCAAAAAAAAAGAAGCCTACGAGGCATCATGCGACAGGTCTTCCTCAGCGATTTCAAGACTTTCGAATTGAGATCCGTCAAGCACTTTGAGGAAAGTCTTCCAAATGAACTGGTTGGCATTTCGGAATGTTATAACAACTTTCGTAATTCGTAGTTTCGAACAATCGTTTATGAACTGTAGCTTATCTATCTCAGGAACACTTAGAAACAATTTGTAGTTCTGAAATGGTGCAAAAAAATAGCCATTTGTTCCCCGCGCAATTTTTTAAAATCCGAAACCCCGAATAGTCCAAAAACTGTGATGCAAATCAACAGTCACTCACAATGAAATCTCCTATTTGCGTTTTCCGGCAACGCACACCAACGATACTGGGTGCACCACTAATTATATGCTGGTTGAATGCGTGTTCGAACCGATTGGGCGCGCTGAGCGATATCTCGGCGAAATTCTAAACGAGGCGATTCGCAATAATTTCAAAAATACGGATACCCCGCTTCTTTGCCAATTCGAGTCGGAGAATTGAATCGTCTGAATGTGCGCATATTGAGCTGCATTTCCCCGGAATGCATGCTCCAGCATTCGAGTGTGAAGCGTCTGTGAGGTCTGAAAAAACGATTCCTTGGGGTTCGGTATCGAAATTCCCGGAAATGTCGGTACTACCGACCCTTAGAAACCGCCCAGCGCAAAAAAAAAACAACAAAAATCCATTCCGAAACCGAAAGTGCAACCCAATTTCACAAAAAAAACACGAACCAATCGCAGTTTGTAGAAAGATTTTGGCGCATACTTGACAAGCTCCGTTACAAGGTCGAGTGGGAGTCGTTCCAGGGAGGATATACGCTCCGAGTTGCGAGTTTCTGATGACATTATTGGCTGTTTTCCGCTGACTGATACAAAGAGGGCACTTTTTGAGAAGACGCGCGAAAAAATACTAAGGAAGACGCCACGCCGCGTCTCTCTTTATTAATCTTAAAATTTCTAGCCCTTCAATTTCAGACTTTTAAAAATCTCAGAAGATGGAGGTTGATGCATTTCCCGAAGCGGCCGCGCCAATATATTTGCATATTGTGCATTAACAATTTCAATTTAAAAACTCTCTTGTTAATTGTTAAAAATATCGGAATAAACGGATTACGATTGGGGGGGGGGGGCTGGTGTGAGCTGAGAAAGGACTCTCGTGCCTTCTGGATTTGACGAGTAGGGGATCTTGTCAATTTGTGCATTCTTGATGGGGGTAATGTCGCAATGGACCGGGAGCAGTCCTCTTGATAGGGAGTTTTTATCGCGTCCCCAGTTATTATCGTATCGGAGATATTATATTAGTTATTATCGCGTAGTTATGTAGTTATTATCGTAAAGCGAAAGAAGTAGGAGACAGATTTTCCATCGTGACACAACGCGTGGCGTCTATTATATTCAAAATATATTACGCGCGCCGTATAGTAAAAAAAATATAGTAAAAAAAATTCATCACCCGTTCATCTTCGTTCTTGAATGTCCGCAATCTCTCGCAACATTTCTCCCCTTGAAAGGCTTCCACTCGACCTCGTATCGGAAATCGTCAAGTATACGTCGAATGCTTGCTTCTACATGCTCCGATTGGTATGCCTATCCGTTTCTTCAGACTATGGACAGTAGCAAAGAGAGCATTTAAAAAAATGGTATTTCAGACTTCGAGGACACTCCGAATTCGAATGATCGAACATGCTATCAGAGGTCGAACAGAATTGGCTCAATATACGCAATCCATCGACGAAATTCGATTTTCCGAGAAATTTTCCGAGAGCCAATACAGCTACGGCAATGAGGTTTTGCCGATTTTTTTGTTTTTTTTTATTTTTTCGATTTTTTTTATTAAAAAAATTTTTTTTTTAATTTCTATTGTTTATAGATCCTGATTTGGATATCGCTTCGGACTTCTAGACAGCTCGTCCATATGTTTAATCAGTATCTAATCTACTTCGTGCCAATCAACTTCACTGGGACTGGTACGACATGTATCCGACAAATAAGTGACGAGATTGCTGTGGGTGACCATTGATTTAACACGAGTAATACAGCAAGTATTGCAGACCTACAAATTATCAATCAGCGGTTCAGACATATATAAACTACAGTATATAAATGATTGCACTAACCTGCCAATCGCGAACGTCGTTCTAACATTCCCAAATGCTATCCGATTCATTTGGAATTCTGTGTTCAAAATACTGCGCGATACTCGTATCGAAAGTCTCGAAATCGTTGAAGAAGATCTGTCGCATGATGCGGTGTATGTTTGCAATTTTTTTAAAATTAGCAATTTTGAAAATATCTTTACTTGCAGCGACTATCTACTGAAAATAATCGAGATCTGCAACGTTGATAGTTGTGCGATACAACTGAGCAGAATCGCCCCATCCGTTGCTCCAAGTAAGGAGAATCTGGCAAAATATTTGGGCAATTTCGCTATTTTAGTGGAAGTTTTGCTCAAATTGGCTTCACCACTAAAATCACTGAAGATCGACCAATCTCCCGTCCCTGGGCTCTGCACGAATTATCTGTTCGGCTTGGCAAACGCGAACTGGGGCGCAGTCATAGAAAAGATGTTGTCAATGAAATTGGACAAACTGTTCATTGTTAATTTGGATTATCCGGATTACATGTCGCCTGCGACCGTGAATGTACTCATTGATGTGAGTATAACAGGGCTAAAAACATGTAATATTTACTGTTTCAGCGGTTGCCCAAGCTAGGGAAGAAAATTTGCTTCCACGCATCATGGCAAAACGCTTCAGATTGCACGTCCGTCAAGAACGATCATCATATTTTTGGTAATCGATCACTTCTTCTTTCTACTCGGCCATTTTTTAATAAATTGCAGTATTTTGGACTTCATTTTGGAGAAAATCCATCGCGATCAAGCACGAATCGAGAATGAAAGAACAGTTTTAACGATGTTTGGCCGTGATTTGCATAACTGCATCGAAATTCATTTATCCATTTTTCAATCAATGCCACGAAAAATAAAAAAATTACAACACGTTCTAGACAAGCAAAATATGCACTCAAAGTAAATGTAAAGTTTATCTCTTTCATGCATCTCATGATTAAAATGCTGTCTTATGTTTAAAAAAAATTGCCTCCGCATGTATTACCCGACTGGGAATGATTGGCTTATTGTATTGATCGATATTGATCAAAAACGGAAAATGCGGGAATTCAAATCTGATGCTTTAGTCTTTTTCGAAAGACTAACACCACGTCCGTTTGCATGTCAGCTCGCTAGGCAGCCTCTCCATCGAAAATCTATCGTGGACGATTTGTACCTAGAGGCTTTGATGAGGAACAAGCACATCGTCCATGCCAAGTGGGCGTCCCCATTAGTACATCTCAGCAGCTAAAATGGACGCGCATTTGTTCGAATTGTATTCAAACTTGTGAATCTCAGCCGTTAGCGCGATGTCAGTTTATTGAATCTATAAATTATATCCCGTCCAATATTTTGTTGTTTTCCTTCTTGCTCGAGAGATTTCTGTTTTGCTTTTAGACACTAATGGACCACTCACCTGTACACAACCATCCGGATCTTGTTCATGATCAGCTATCGACTGAGCAGCATGCAGGTCGTGATTTGGAGAGTCTTTCCTCGTTGGAAAAGATACCTCGCGAACTTGTTTGGGATCTCATCGAGTATGCACCGGAATCAGTTTACAATCTTCGACTAGTGAGTTTCATTCTTGTTTCTAATGATTTCCTTTGATTTGTCAGAAAATTAGCATATATTACGCAATTAAGGCATCTAAATTGATTAACCATTGCGTGGAGACGTATGCAGTTCAACGTAGAAATTTCTTGCTCGTTCAGCGGTTGCTATTCGCTGGGGTTTGAATTCATAAAATAAATTCTGTAAAATATGATTTTATAAAATTAAGGAAAACCGTTATAAATCGGAAAGTGTAACAATGGCAGTGTCAAAAAGCAAGTCGCGACTTTTGGAATTACGTTTCAAACGTAATCAGTATCGACTGGACTTTCCCATACAGTTTCATCGATCTCTATGTAATTCTCTCTTCGAAGTGAGCCAGTAAAATCACAAGCAAAGAAATCATCCATTTTCCAGTTAAGAATCAACAATTCGAATTTTAACGCTACTTTTCTACAATTTATTAGAGCATGCTTGGGAAATCGAATCGCTTCAGTGTCGCTTCATGCAAACCAATCACTAGCGTTTATTTCAAAGCACTTTAATGGAATTTATTTCCTCAAACTAGTTTACATGCTCGATGAACTATCACACGATTCTGCGTATGTTTTTTTGAAAATGTATGCTGAAAAATAATAATTCAATTAAGCACTACACTTCTGAAAGCAATTAAAGATCATAAAGTCAAGCATGTGGTCATCTGGATGAGTACAGTTAGTGTGCCTGATCCTGGTATGAACTATTTTTTGAAATATCGCATTAATATTATTCTCAGTTGGGCTTTTACTCGAACTATCGACGAACGTCGAATCGCTATGCATCTATCAGTCTGCACATAAAGCCGGAAACGGCTACAGAAACTTCTTATTCGGTGTGCGAGACGGCGATTGGGCATCCATAATCGTACAAATGTTGTCGAGAAAACTGGAAAAGTTGCAAATCAATAATCCCCACCATTCCCGATTTCTGGACGCACTCACTGCAGCGACTCTCGTGGAGGTTTTTTTTAATTCTTAAAAGTCAGAAATCAAACACTGTTGCAGCGTTTGCCGATGCTCGGAAAGAAAATTTGGTTTCAAACTACGTGTTTAGCCTATGAAAACGGGTTCAACGCAACAATTAGTGAACACGCAGTAGAAGGTAATTTGCGATCTGAACATTTCGGTCGTGACCGTTTCCTCTGGGAAGCAAATGCTTGATTTTGGTACACGTCACACTCTATATTTTTTCGTTTAGCCGACCCAGCACACACTTTTGCTCCAACACTCCGGATCAAACACGCTTCAAGAGTACATGAAGAGGCACTTGTCAAATAATCATTTCTAATTTTTTAAATTTTTTCTAAAAATAAATATTTTCTAAAAATAATTTCTGAAGGCTGATGATCCAAATGCATTCTGATGTCCATTGTGCTACGAAATGATGAACTTAATTAGCAAATATTTATCAAATGATGGTTATGTTAATAGTGATCTTGAGCTATAACTATCTGAATAAGCAAATTATCGGCATTTGACAATGAATCCTTATAAGCTTTCGACTTTTACATTCGATAGATCCTCAAATTGCTCATCTTCTCTGTCTAAGTGTTTGATTTCCAACCAGGAAGCATAGCGAAAGGTACTTGCATGACGTACAGTGCGAGCTGAGCAGAAAATAAACAATAATTAAAAATAAAAATAACTATTTTAAAAAACAATCACCTCGCACGCGGTGATTATTGCACACGTTGCTGAATACGAGAGAATACTGAGCACAAGTGCCTTCGAACCATACTTTTTTGCCAAGCATGGGCAAATTCTGCAAAAAAATTAAGTTGCCTGGACCATACTCGACTATGTCCGGCAAGCACCGCCCAATTTTCTATGACATGCGAGGGGGGGGGACGCAAGACGGTGCCTATGACTAGAGCATATCTGTCCTCTACCTGCTTACCCCATGAATAGAGTGTAGAGCTCGAGAAACGATACCACCGTCTCTTAATTTCACGTACTCTCTCACCGGTCAGAGAGACGAGCGAGTGTTCAAAATGAAGAGACGGCGGTATCATTTATCGAGCTCTAATAGAGGGATAAGCGTGGTTGAGCATCGCATCGTCGGACAACGATGCATAACCACACACAGCATTCTGGCCCCCTTTGTTCTCTCCAGAAAAGAGTGAACAATCATTAATTATTGAATTTTCCCGCCACACCGTAACCGAACTGCAAATCGATATCTGAATTTAAAATGTTTCTGAAACTCATCCGAATTTCAATCATTCAGAGTGAGAAACGGGATAAGTTTCAGAAACTTTTCATAAGTCAAGTTTGCAGTTCGACTACAACCCTTTTCTGTCTGTGTAGAGTGCTGTGCACGGGGTCATGGGGTCAGCAAGCGGCCAGGACAGCGATGAATATCGTGTTGTGCGTACCTCTCTGAGAAAATCTGCGCGTTCCGTAGGCAAATACGCCGGATGTCCGATATTTTCGATGCGCAATTTGTCGAGTTTCCCGGAGGAGAACATTTCCACAATTACCGCCGCCCAATCACGATTCACTTCTCCGAGTAGGAAATTTGCGTTCAGCGTATGGTCACAGCCGAGCACGGTGCGCTGCTTGATCCAGATTGCGGGTAGCATCGACGCAAGTTCGAGTAGATTCTTCACTAAAATATTATATTTTTTAGGAAAGAAGAGAAATAATTCACCAAAATCTTTGCAAGTATTAGTGCCAACGGATAGCTTCAATTGGGCGACGTTATTGACTTGGATAGTCCGCAGTAAGTGCGACCTGAAATGCATAAAGTTATCGGTACTAGGTCGGATGAGAACATTCGGATGATAACCTACTGGATGAGAACTAAAATAATTTTCGAGCGTTGTATTTTTTTGTCAGTTGGTTCTCTATCCCAAAAGCGAAAGAAAACGAAAATTTTTGGTTCTTATCCAGTAGGTTATCATCCGAATGTTCTCATCCGACCTAGTGTCAAGTTATCCCGTCATAAAAAGCAATTGTGTTCCGCGGGAGATGCTAGACCAGTGATTTTCTACCCACATCATTTCATCAGTCAACTTGTCCGTCGAAATTTCCAGCCGGTCCACTTTCAATCCGTGTAGGATTTTCGAAACTTGTTCTAGCTGTGTGTTCTTTCGACATTCGGACAGTTCCACGTTCGCGAAGGCAGAACCGATAAATTCTAACAATGGCTCCATCAGCTTTCCGTCATTTTCGTATATTTTAAAGATCAATTTCTGAAAAGTATCATATCCAATTTTGATCTACTATCAGACTCTTCTCCGCCTTACACTCGTCTTGGAACTTGTGGGAGGCAGTGCAATGTTCTGGGAATTTTTGAAAGGCTTTAGCAATAAGAGACGGAGTTGGAGGAGCTTTTTTCGATCTTCAGATATCAACTCGATGCTTAGCATGGACGGCTGCCAATTTTCCCAACGACTGTCAGTCCTGTTCTGTAAATTTTTTGAAATGATAAGTGAGTCAGCATTTACTCTAGCTCCTATCCATCAGCCAAATGAAAAAAGATACATTACTAAAAATCAAATATGCCCCGTTTTAAAGTTTTTTTTAGGAGAGGCGACAGTAGTTAACGAAAAAAGAACTTTCCAATTCCAGGAACTGATGAAGGTGCTGGCCGGATAATTTCACATGACTTATGAGCCGTATTGGCGAGTTTCTCAATTTAGCGTAGTCGTCAACGTAGGATTTCATCAATTGCGAAGTCTGAAGCTTGTTTGTTTGATATTTCGAGATTATTTTTCTCGCCGTCATTGTTTAACATGGGCTCAGATCGAATACTTTCAATCCGTGTATAACAGCTTACCAGTGGGTCCCACCTAGCGTTGTCTTACGATTGTAAAATCGCTTGACGTGGATGCACCTTTACCTTTTACAGATCGAATTGAACTCGCCTTTCTCAGATCCAACGCCCGTTCCGGTGCGTATTCAATCAATTTCCACAGTAGATCTCGGGGCAGAAAGGCATTCACAAACCGTTTCTGGATGATCAAAATGTTGGGGTTCGCTCCCATTCTGGGGTGTTTAGAAGGACTCGCGCCGTCGCCCATAGCTGAAAGAGAGTTATCTGAAATGAATAGTAAAATTTGAGGGTGAATACCGGGATCACCGGAATACCGGTCAGGGAGTTCCTGAGGACTCTCGAACTAACTGAATTGGAGTATGCAAGCCGCACGAACGTAGCAGAGACAGCTGATGCCGATTTCGAACGTTCAATCTTAGTGATTGTAAGCAGATTTCTCTTATTGAAGAGTACGCGGAATGCGGAGCGGAAATCCAATAGTATTATTGGAAAATCATTTTGCAATAAGAGAACGCTAATCGTAACTTGATTGATTCGGAACCTAATCAATTGTACACCCACTGGTGACGCTTTGACGAAGATGCACTTGTAGAAGTTACAATCAGCGTACTTTCCCGCCAATTCCGGGGACTCTTGTTTTTTTGTGTAAGTGAGCTCCATTGCTCTTGCTTTTATTCTTTTATTCATTGATATAATTGACGTTCACGAATGTGATGTTTTGTTTTCAGTGATTCCCCAGAATGAGGTCCAAAAAGAATTTCCTTTCCCTGAAACAGTTTCGCGCGAGAAAATTGAGAAGAAATGCGAAGAAAAATAAATGCCAGCTCAAGGAAGAATCAGGCAATTTTGATACCATTGAATATCGAGTTAGAGAATCACCGCTCGAAAAATTGCCAGTGGAACTTATCAACGCGCTAATTGAACTCGCTCCCGAAGCCGTTTCCAGCTTGAGAATGGTCAGTTTTTGATATTAGCATCAATTTCAGGAAATAGTACGGGGTGTTGGGATGTTTACATACTCAATACCCAGAGGGTCGGGAAAAAAGTTAACCAGGCACTTGCGTCCTGCGGGAGATCACTGCTAGGTCAGTGATTATTAGGCCAATAATTAGGCCAATATTTTTAATGACATTTATGAAATATCATGTTCAGACCTCCCGGGTTCTGCATACTCGCGTGTATGAACATGCTCGCTCCGCATCAAATATGATGCTCGTTGAGAAATGCTGCTTCAGGCCGAATTCGGTGAGGGTTCCCGCTAAGCAGCTATAAAAATAATGACACATTTAAAAATATTTAAAGCAGAAGAAACTGACATTTTCAGACAGAAGTCCTCTCGTTTACCGTGACCTCGCACAAATGTGATGTATTCGAGATGCGACTCAGATTACGGCTTCCAAAACATTCCATCATAATTTGGCGCAGGAAGAAGTCAGACGATAATACGGTAATCCACGTGTTAATTACATGGAAAATGGGGGAAATACCGGAAATTGAAATATAATCTCTCTCATTTTAGTCTTACACCGTGATGAATTCCCCTGTGAGAAAGAACGTTCTAAAAGCACTTGGATCTGTAATAGGAAGAAACATTGGAACGCTTATTATAGCTAGGATGCCTGAATCCGCAACCTACAAGACGATGTTATTCCAATTTCTCGAGGGCGTCAAATTTACTCGGCTTCAGAGCTCCATGCAAACTCTTTACAAGCGCGAACGGTCAACTCTTACATATATTTATTCAAAATAATCTAATCCACTTTCAGCGAGTTTCTATTAGAAATAATGAAAGTAAACAACATTGAGTCGATCTCATTTGAAGTTAGTGAATTAGACGCTGGAAATGAAGGTTTATTTCGTCTCTTTTAAGAGACCGGATCGGTAATTATCGACCACCCCCCGGACGCATGCCCCCCAAAATGAGAACCAGGGCTCCATACTGTGTACATGTATACCCCATGACTGCATGTGAAATATGGCACTAATAGAATCCTCATTTGGCTTTGCCATCGTATAATATAAGGTCAGAAAGTTTAAAAATCGAAATTTCATATCTTTTGAACGCGACAAGCTAGACTCAAAAACTCTTTTGCAATGTACTAGGCATGACCAAAAACCTAAAATGTACTACCTCTAAAAATTTAACTCACTCTGCAACTATGATTTTTTGGTCGAATTTTTCACTTTTTGAGCAAAATCGCCCCGAATAAAGTGAGACCGATGGCTCTATTTTTGCTTAAAAGTTACTTTAGTGGACCCTTATTAAAAACCACATCGAGAGGGAATCATTTTTGATTGCGTCAGTGGTCATCCTTAGGCTTGAAAGTGCATCATGTGTGGTCATATTCAATGTTTCTGGCCTTTTCCACTCACCCTCTATGGCAATCATAGGTAAAATGGCACAAATAATAAAGTTTGGACATTTTGTGAATTATCATCACCATAGAAGTCTATTTCAAAAATAAAAATTTTCCGGATTTTTTTGGACCATGACCCGGGGTTCATGCCTCCGAAATGGCTCACCACCATGAACCCGGGGTCATGGTCCAAAATTCATCCGAAATTTCATGATCGAGAAAATTCAAGTACTATACGTCAATACATACTACTGTACCCCAA
>LS488144.1:394142-410556 GCA_900490705.1 Pristionchus arcanus | reverse complement strand
CCGAGCGGTCGGATTTTCAAAAAATCATAACTTCCTTCAAAATTGAGATAGAAACTCGTGGATAGGCGGAAAATAGCCGCCATAAAATTCTGATTAAACCAATTTTTAAGCGCAAAGTTTATCGAAAAAATTCGAATGTGAGCATGGAAAAACCGATTTTTCGACCTAAAAAGTGTCCGTAGCCGAAAAAAAATGCCCATGTGTAAAAAAGTTATGTCCAGATTCGAATTCTACGCATTTTTTGATAAAGACAGTGTTTTTCAATTGAAAATATCCGATCTACACGGGAAGTTATATTAGCTCAAAGGCCAAAAATAGCCTATTTTTCGAAAAAGTTGAAAGTCTGAGGATCCAGATCTTTTGAATTTTGGCCCAAACGGAGGTAAAATGTCTCTAAAATGATTAATAAGTAACAAATTAACATATTCTGATCATTTGAGAGTGATCCAAGACAAAAAAAATTTCGACTAAAATTTTATTTTTTTTTGGACCAAAACTCAAAAAAAAAAGATTTTTAAAAAAGTTTTGGAATAAGTCTGAAACGTTCAGAAATCATAATACTCACGTAGTAAAGTAATTATTAGCTCATTTTACCTCCGTTTGGGCCAAAATTCAAAAGATCTGGATTAGAGTGGACAGGTGAAGAGCTAAAGGAAGACTCTGCCGCTCGGCGCAACGACGAATGAGAATGAGGGGAAGAGGAGAGGGAAAGGGATTAACTCTTGCGCAAGAGTTCGAACTCTTGCGCAAGAGTTGAATTCAGAATGAACTCTTGCGCAAGAGGTAAATGTGAGATTCGGGTGTTTTCGATCGTTTTGACGTCGGGATTTTTCGGCAAATCGGCTTTCTATCTGCATAAGCACTACTAATTAATCCTTTAGAACTGTTTTGCATATCATAGACCTACCTTTGGTCTGTAAAAGAAGAGTGATGATTCGTAACAGTTTATAATGAAGTAATCAAGAGTAAAGTGCTGATTTTGGACTGAGCGGCCACCATAAACCTTGAAAACATCGAAAATGCTCTTAAAGCCATATTTTGGGGAACAAATATCTCCAAATATCACCCCTTTGAGATCGATTTTGGGCTAAAACTATGCACAACTGATATAGTACGCTCTTTGTTGGTTATTATGCATATATCATGTCCATTGAACTGATATCTCGGCGATAATCGATCAAAATCCCCATATTGAATTCTACTCTTGTGCAAGAGTTCATTCTGAATTCTACTCTTGCGCAAGAGTTCGAACTCTTGCGCAAGAGTTGATCCCTCTCTCTTTCCTCTTCCCTTCATTCCGCGCCACGCCGCGCACTCTGCCCTCTTCATTTGTCCACTCTAATCTGGATCCTCAGACTTTCAACTTTTTCGAAAAATAGGCTATTTTTGGCCTTTGAGCTACAGTCCTGGCCCTTTCCTCCCTGAACACAGACCGTCCCGGACGGTCCGGGACGGTCCCTCGCGGTCCCTGGTCATTTGTGTCTCGAGTAAAGCGAAATTTGACATGAACTCGGTAGCATTGTAAAGCTCTTGTGTTATACTATCGATCTATGTTTTCAGAATTTTTAATGATTCATTAAAATATGAGCAAATTGAACGAAAAGTGTCTCCACTTTTGCAGAAATGAGCAAAACTCCAAAAAAAGGTTGAAAGATTGTACTTACCGTAATACGGATAACCTAATTTCACATTTTTATTTTTAAACTGTCGTCGCTTTTCGTTTAATTTGCTCAAAATTTAATGAATGATTAAAAAATCTGAATACATAGATCGATAGTATAACACAAGAGCTTTACAATGCTACCGAGTTCATGTCAAATTTCGCTTTACTCGAGACACAAATGACCAGGGACCGCGAGGGACCGTCCCGGACCGTCCGGGACGGTCTGTGTTCAGGGAGGAAAGGGCCAGGACTGTAATATAACTTCCCGTGTAGATCGGATATTTTCAATTGAAAAACACTGTCCGAATTAAAAAAATGCGTAGAATTCGAATCTGGACATAACTTTTTTACACATGGGCATTTTTTTTCGGCTACGGACACTTTTTAGGTCGAAAAATCGGTTTTTCCATGCTCACATTCGAATTTTTTCGATAAACTTTGCGCTTAAATATTGGTTTAATCAGAATTTTATGGCGGCTATTTTCCGCCTATCCACGAGTTTCTATCTCAATTTTGAAGGAAGTTATGATTTTTTGAAAATCCGACCGCTCGGGAACCGGATTTTAGGAGTAAATGAGTTTATGGCCTAATCAAGTTAGCCGAACATTCTTAGTCCATGGATTCATGAACTCTGAAATTTTGGTTCAGATCGGACCATTTTGAACATTTTGTAAATGGGGTCCTGCGATCTCTAAGAAGAGTTCTGTTAAATAGTTTCAGCCAAAAATTTAAGGTGATATATACATTACACTTTTCGAATTTTCAACCGTCGCTAAGTCAATGAGAATTCACCAACTAGAGATAGACAACAATTCGCCACTAATTCTTTTTCCAAATTATATGTTTGGCATGGTCAATGAAAACTGGTCGTGGATAATCTCAGAAATGTTTTCGAGAAAACTCGAAAAACGTGAAATTGTTAATGACCACGGTGACTATCTCACGAGCGAAGATGCCTACATTCTCAGAAACGTGAGTTCTTTGTCCTTTCATTTTTTTAAAATAAATGTTGAAAAAAATAAATTTCAGAAGTTTCGGTTCATCGGCAAGAATCTATGGTTCACAACCACATTTTACAATCATTCTTCCAGTTGGGATAATGAGTTTTATGCAGATGAGCGTATTTATCATCAATTTAAATTGAACAATTATGTTGTTCGAGGTTTGTCGTTCAGATTTATTTGGTTTCCCAGGGATATAATTATATTTTTTCAGTTGACACGATCAACGGAAAGCGAATCTTGGCAATTCAACATGTTTCAAGAGTTAACGAGCCCTTCGATTCGCGCATTTAACTGTACAACATCGTGAATATGATACAACTACAAACTATGATACAACTTTATCTCTAATCTTTGATCAACTGCTCAATAAAGAACTCCTATTGTCGAAAAGCAATATCAAAGCCTAGTCTCCACAAACTGGGGATTGAGTTGGGTACTCCAAACCCGGCTGAGATCATTGAAGTACAACGTCGTCTCGTCTGCAGACGTCATCGAGCGTCGCAATGACTTGGGCAGTCGCGCAGTCGGGACAGCGGGTGCGTCAGTCTTGGGCCGCAGTAGGATACTGCAAACAAGGTAAAGGCGTATTCACGTCAAGCGATTTTATAGTCGTAAGACGGCGCTAGGTGGGACCCACTGGTAAGGCCAGCTGTTACTGCAAAAATGCCACTTTTACTATAATTCCGCGATGTGCGTAGTTTGCTGGAGGTACATAAATGTCGAGAAAATCCCCATAAGCGAAAGCTCTAATTTCTATGTAGTTTGCTGAGCATTTCCGCTAGTATAACTGGGAAGAATCAATGTATACCGTCTCTGCAATATCTCCAATTTCGCCCTCAGTGCAGCTCGCCATGGCGGCTGCGTGAGGATGATGGTGGAGGCGCCGCCCGCGAATGAACTAAGCACATTACAAAATTATTTATGTAAATTAATTATAATATAATTACATCATCGCGAACATCTCGTAGGCTGCGCCACAGATACAGACGATGTTGCCGTCCTTCTTGAAGATGTCGGCTGCAATCATGACTTTTACCTTTTTTTAGCTACCATAGCTATCAACTTTTGGCATAGAAAAGAAAGATAATTAGATATTAGTTGTGATAACATTTTGTGCAGATTTTTGGGCACTTTTCTAGTTCCGTACTAGGCCCCGCCCCTCCCCCTCCTTACCTCTCGCGCTCCTCCCCTTTCCCTCCCTCCCTCTCGTCTTTTGCAATCTTTGAGAAGGGGCGGCGAGCGAGAGAGTGCTAGACTCATACACTCCCTCGCCCCTCTCCCTACGCGCTCTTACCCGTCTCGGCTAGAACACGCTCTCCCTATAACCCCCCTACGCTCTCTCCTCTCGCTAATCGGACGGTACACTCTACCTATGCCTGATTGTTTGCCGCTTGATCGGCATTTTTGGAGTGTCTCCTACGCCCTAAAGGGGCAGGTAGGAGGCGGGCTCCACCCCTCCCCTCCATTGAGGGGAAGGGGGTGGAGTCAAGGGGGTGTGGCCTAGTACGGAACTAGAAAAGTCCCGATTTTTGTACATTTATTTGAATAATATACATATGTATCCTAAATGGGACTCGGATAGTATATACATAAATAGTACCAATAAGCAGCACAGTGCCCGAAGCAGAGATGCCAACGACGCCCCAGAAGAGGATGAACTCGAGGAACTGAATGTAATTTTTTGCATTTATACCACCCCATTGCAGCCCAATAAGTTCTTTTAACAAAATTACAGAATACACGATTTGTCGAATATCCCCGAACAAAATTTAAACACTGAACAAAAACCTTGAACGCCCTCCTATTCTCCTCCAGCTGATACTTCTCACTCAGTGTGTACTTGACACTCAGCAGGATCGTGCTCCATCGCTTCCGATTGACCACGACGATTGTGATGGCTATCTGAAAGATATGAGACACTATCTGAGAGGACTCACCTACCACGGTACAGTAAAAAATAGAATATTCTGAAAAAAATGCCCTAGGTGTAACTTTTCACGTAGAACTCGAAAATCGACCTTAAAAAGTCGTATCTCAAAAACTAAAATTGCTATGGTTGACTTCACTGTAAGAGGGGTGCCAAACAATTTTCTTTGCGGGGCTTTGAATCATCCAACAAAGTATAAAAACTTACAGATAATAAAAAAAGAAAATTTCAAAAAAAGTCCCTGAAAAAAAAAGTTATTCAACTTTTTGAGCAAAAATATTGTTTCCTGAAAAAAAATTGAATTACCGCGCACTTTTAAGTGCGATTTACGGATTCCTCGTAAAAAGTTACATATATGGTAATTTTTTCAGAATTTTAACTTTTCTAATATTGGCTCATTTTTGCCTTCAAAGGTTACGGTAACACGATTTTCACCCTATTAGGCGACCTACGTTCTTGCAATTAATGAAATTTCCAATAGAAAAAACTCATACAGTATCTAAACACCATATTACGAATATTTATCACCATTGGAATCAAATCCGCCACCATCATTTTTTTGGACCATGATCCGGGGTTCATGCCTCGAAAGTGTCCCATGACCATGAACCCGGGTTCATGGTCCAAAAGTGACATGAAAAGTCATGTTCGAGAAACTTTAATTGCTATATGCCGATATGTTTCCTAGTCTCCAAGAAAATTTTCACCACCGAAAATACCGTAATTCGATTATCGAAAATTGATTTATTAAAATAAATATCTAATTCTTCATTTAAAAAATCAGTTCTCGATTTCGCACCTTCGGATTACGGTATTTTCGGTGGTGAAATTTTTTTTGGGGACTATGCAACACATCGGCATATAGCAATTGAAGTTTCTCGAACATGACTTTTCATGTCACTTTTGGACCATGAACCCGGGTTCATGGTCATGGGACACTTTCGAGGCATGAACCCCGGGTCATGGTCCGAAAAAATGATGGTTGCTGATTTGATTTCAATGGTGATAAATATTCGTAATATGGTGTTTTGATACTGTATGAGTCTTTTCCCTTGGAAATTTCATTAATTGCAAGAACATAGGTCGCCTAATACGGTGAAAATCGTATTACTGTAACCTTTGAAGGCAAAAATGAGCCAATATTAGAAAAGTTAAAATTCTGAAAAAATTAAGATATATGTAACTTTTTACGAGGAATCCGAAAATCGCACTTAAAAGTGCGCGATAATTCAATTTTTTTTCAGGAAAAAATATTTTTGCTCAAAAAGTTGAATAACTTTTTTTTTTCAGGGACTTTTTTTGAAATTTTTTTTTGAAAAATTTTCTTTTTTTATTATCTGTAAATTTTTATACTTTGTTGGATGATTCAAAGCCCCGCAAAGAAAATTGTTTGGCACCCCTCTTACAATGAAGTCAACCATAGCAATTTTAGTTTTTGAGATACGACTTTTTAAGGTCGATTTTCGAGTTCTACGTGAAAAGTTACACCTAGGGCATTTTTTTCAGAATGTTCTATTTTTTACTGTACGGTTATAGGGTGAAATCGCTCAGTTCTCTCAGATAGTGTCTCATATGCAGATTTCCAGCATTAAAAATGTAATGTCCACGAAATTTTTTTGAATAACAATAGTCATAATGAGACACGATTTTAAATATAGCACCGCTAAACCGTTTTCAATCGCCAGGGCACATCATGCATCAGATAACTGCTACATTAGTTACTTACAGAAGGCGTCCCACGAACCGCGCGGGCGACTATGCAAAGTGAGGAATGAGAGGGCGCGCTCTCCTCATTTCGCACGCTCTCTAGCACGTTGCCTGCATTTCAGGGTCACTTGGCACACAGCCAACTGCTCATAACTCGGTTCAAACGAAAATTGAAAACATGGGATTTTCGAAAGTGTGATCGGGTAGCCACGACCCACCATCTCACATCGATAACTCAGTTAGCCAGATATTCGTGGGACGCCTTCTTTAACGTTGGAACAAGTTTGGAACAGTCAGACGACTGATGATTGAAAATTAACAAACTCTTACTGATGCCGGCACGACCACAAGCCAGAAGCATAAGAACACAGCAAGCGGAATGTTGACGCGAACGATATCTGGCAAATTGAATTTTGATTATATTTATAAATTCAATTCTAACCGAACTCCTTGCTCAACGCCCCAGCTAAGCTTGCTCCAATGATAAATCCAAGCAGACAAATTGAGATGTAGCCTCTCCGCTTTTTCTCGTAGTCTGTTAGGAAGATTGTTGCCATGAGCCGTTCGACTATCTGAAGTTGTCCACGTTTACTCGCGGGAATTCAAAAACGGAAAATCGAAAATTACGAAAGAACATCTAACCACAGCTGGAAACAGCAACGGAACAGAAAAGCCCTGGTAGATGCGAAATACGGAAGTGACGTAAGCAATAATATTCGGAAGGGCGTCGTGGTTGTGATCTGACATTGCATCATTGTTATTTGTCTTTTGAGTGGCATCTTACCATCGACCAAAATCAGCTTTCTCTGATAGAGAAACAGGATGGTTCTAGTGACGGTATGAATGTAGACGTGACTTAGAAACAGCAAAGCGAGATTGGTCATGTTGAAATGGAAGACGGAGGACTGGAAGTCAATCTGATTATCACAGTTTCGAACAATAAATTGTGAGTATTCACACACATTTGGTTACGCAAGTATTTTTCTGCGTGATAAACAAGAGTTAGTGACTGTAACCTTTCTGACGATATTGATCACTAGCGCCACCAGAATGTTATTGTAGGCCATCAGAACGAAATCAATAGTTGTGAAGAGGTGATAGAGTACGAAACTCATTCCGGGCTGGAGGTTGGCCTCGTTTCCGTAGTAGGCGATTCCACTGAAAATAGGTATGTCAGCTTTATTCGGCATCAAATACGTTTCATGTAGTCGATAAAAAACAATAAAATTTCATTGTCGATTATGCTTCGGAGCGAAATCCTAAGAAAAAATACTAAACTTACAAGCAGGTGCCGTTTCTATCGCAGACTGACTGCATTTTGAAAATAGTCACGAAATATTGACAAGTTTTCGACGGAAGAAGTAAACTGCGAAGTATAATTTGCGGGGCGGGTAAAGGTGGTCATTTGCAGAGAGGACCAGGTGGTGATTCTAAGAAAGATCCGAATCGTGTGACTGCAAAAACGTAATTTTGAGACATTATCCCCATTCTATCTTTCCGTTTCGAGCGCTTATGATCGAGAATACACTAGAACAAAGTACAAAAATAACTGGTCGTTGAATAAGTTTATCGATTGGCAAATTTCGCATCCCACGCCCGTGCGAGGTCGTTGAAGTAGATCCTGGCCTCGTCTTCGGGTTTTCGTGCCGTTTTGAGGGACGGTGGGAGGCGGGCTGTATGAGCTTTGGACGTAGTGGTCGTCGAAATCGTTGAATCACTTCTGAACTTGCAGGTGGTTCAGGTGCTTTTTGTGTTACTAGATTGTCATCTTGCATTCTGACACAAATAATTCGTGTAGACTTACTCGAATCCTAGAATAACTGTGAAAATTAGATGACGTAATCGATGAGAAATTTTTTTCAAACGTTCCTTCAATTGCAATCGCCACTCAGTCTGTGTGAGAAAGCACGCTGATACGCCAAGTGTATACGATCTGAAATAGGTGTACAATGATTTCGAAATGATGGTCTCGATGATGATGAAAACATGAAAATGATGATGTTAAAACAATCTCGCCCCATTTCTTGTACTTTTGCAAAGTAACGGAAATAAATGAATGAATGAGGTTTCAAAATGCTTACAATGTCGACTGAATCTCGTACGCAGCTCCACACAACGAGACGAATTGACAGTTTGCTCGGTCTGTAGCTCCTGAATGCTATTCTTCGCTAAGAATCACGAAGGCGGCTTACCATACAACAGAATGAGATTCGAAGAAGTTGTGCCGATAATGCCCCAAACAATGATGATTTCGATAAACTATTCATATTTTTGAAATCAAAATTACAAATAAATACCCTGAATGCTCTGAGATTCTCAGTTAGCTGATACTTCGTACTCAAATCGTATTTCAACAGGATTCTGTTGAATCGTCGTTTATTGATGAATAAAAGTGTTACAGCGATCTAAATTCAGTGTGAATTTTAGTCTCTCGGCATTGTATTATACCACCGCTGGTAGAATGCCTACTGGAAATAGTAACACAAATGTGACTGTAGTGGGAACCTCGAAGAGCTCTGAATTTCGGGCATTTTCAAAGCATTTCTAAATTCATAAAATACCTAAGACTCTGTTGAATCCGAACACTAAACTGATAATAACATCGATAGTAAGAAGAGATATTGAAATGTATCGTCTTCCTCGTTTCTCATAGTTTGATATGAAAATAGTGGCAAGTAGTCGTTCAAATATCTTAGAGAAATCAAACTCAAAATTTCGCCAAAGGTAGGAAATACCGTAATGGGAAAGAGTTGCATTATGGCAAGTGTTTGGTAGTTGCGTAGCATTGATGCAACGAAAGCAATGATATGGGCAGCACTATTCACATTATTATCTGATGCATGAAAATCGGTTATTTTGATATATTTGCACACGACCATAATTGCCACACTATGTTTGGACGAAATGTAACATCACGAGATGTTGCAAATTATGCCTTAGCAGAAAGAAAATAGATATCACATACCATCCAAAGCAATAATATTGTTCTGATACAGAATAAGAATGCTTCTCGTAGTCATGTGCACATAACCATGGACAAAGAGAAACATTGCGATAGCAATCAGGTTCTTGTGGAAAACTGCTGACTGAAGTTTACTTTTTATAGATCATTTAGTTTTCAACGTACCTTTCGAACAATGTTCAGCGCAAATGAAGTGAAAATAAAGTTGTACAGTAGAAGAAATAGTTCAGGCAATGCAAACGAATAGTAAATAACACTGTTCCAACCAGGTGAAACATAGTGCGCATCACCATAGTATGCGATTAGGCTGAAAAACACTCATACTATCAAAATAATTCTAAAAACTCACAAATAACCATGATAGATTCCACAGGGTCTAGGCGGCATTAAGACACCGAAAATGATGGGCGCAAGGCTTCAAAGAGCAAAAATGGAACCGCCTGACTTAATGTCATGCGAGCGCAAAGCCTGTGATTTCCCTGCATCCGGTCCCAGGTGGATTACTCGGTATTTTGCACTTCGAGTAAATAGCGTTTTAGATATTCTTCAGGGGTTTCTCAGGCAAACATTGACATACATGTAAAATAATAATAAAAGTTCTTTATTACACAAGTGAACTCCGCGATTGTGAAAATAGGTCGTATTTCTCATTCCATTTGTCGCAAAGGGAGTCGAAATAGACGTCGATTGAGCGCATTGCTGAAAGTATTTCCATATTTGTTTATTTCTAAAAGAGAGCTTTACCTTGCATCCGGTGCGATTCATCATAGGCGTTTTGTTCCCTGTAATTCACATGAGTTGCATCATCAATAACTTCTCAATTTCACCTTTTGAGGCAACCCAGTTTTGTTGCCAAGCGCAGTAGCAGTGAATGGCTCCACATCCACTGACTGTGCTGCCCAGCGATGATTACTACCAGAACAGTGCTGAAAATAATATCTTTGATTAATCAAAATAATCTAAAATGTCCGAAATTTGAAGATGTGTGCACAAACGTGCTAAGCCATGATGTTTCAAGCGTGTACACTTACGTCGCGTTTACTGCCTCGAATACTGCGCCGAAAAGCACCTGCAATTGCCAAAGATGACGTCGATTTTAGCTCTGCCGGATTAACGAATGCGTTTCTTCATTATTTTGCTTTACTTGAACTCGTCATGGCAGACCTAACAAGAAAATTTGGTAGCACTCACTCGAATGTTGGCATTTCGGAAGTGGTAGCAACAGATACTCGCAGCTATTGCTGCCACGGAAGCAATGATACCAATCGAGCCGTAGACTCCGATCGAGAATAGCAACTGAACGAAAGTGATGTATTTCTGTATAGAAATGAAGCGACTTCTATCGTGCTTTTGAAATGTTCAGCAAACAAATTGAGCAACATATTCCCAAGGAGGTAGGAAGGGGGCTAGATCACCTCCTCCCGACCTCTTCATCCTTCCTCTCGCGCGAACGTTCATCACAGCTCAGCTACGCGTGGAATGACAACTATTCTCTTGATGCTTACTTTGAACGCTCGCAAATTCTCGAGAAGCTGATACTTGTAGCCGATAGTGTACAGGTCTCGCGCTTCCCAACTAACAATGCGCCCGAGGCGCTTGCTATTCGTTCTGTGGAGAAATAGAACCGTCTAAAAGAGGTTATTTATGCTCCTCAAAAATAGATCACTCACAATTCCGCAAACAACTCCAATCGCAAAGCAAATGCTCACACAAGCGTAAATCAGAGGGTTCGAGATGCCTAAATATAAATATGCTACTTTGAAAACAAAGATTGACTTACAGAACAGGATTACACAAGCAAATACTGCGCTTAGTATCACTGTTGCAATGATTGATAATATTGAAATCTCTAATCGCGTTTCACGTTCGTAAGAGAAAATTCGAGCGGTAGCGAAGCATCTTTCGAAGACCTGGCTCAGATTTTTGATACACCACAATAAACGAAAAATACCACAGATGCAAAAATGAACAAGCATGAAAACGCTTGGTAGTATCGAAGAAAGGACGCGGATAGCAGAAGGTACTCTAGTGGAGAGGAGGCGTCCCCTGTAACATTAGCTCCTTTGTGAGGCGAGCGAGACATGACTGCTTGGCGCAATGGTAGCGCGTTCGACTCCAGATCGAAAGGTTGGGCGTTCGATCCGCTCAGTGGTCAGAATCTTTTGCCGATTTTTGCCTTCGCTCACTTGGTATTCTCAGGGCATCTGTTTGAAAGAGCAGAAGGGCGGTTCGTGCAATTACGTAAACATAGCAATGTAGTAGCCAGAATAGGACCATTGCCGAGAAATTCACGTGGAATAGGGGGCGCTGAACGACTTTTCATTATTTCAAAAGGTGTAAATCCATGAACCTTTCGTACGGCATCAAGAAACGTGTAAGTAATGGCCACCGAGGCCAGCAGTATAATAACTGTAGCTTCCAAGGCTGTTACTCCATAGTATACAACGGTGCTCACTCCATGTTCAACTAGTTTTGAGTGGGCGAAAATGGCGATAAAACTAGAATTATTGAATTAAATAAAGTAACCAATTTCGAAAAAAACCTGCACGTTTTCTCGTTATCGCACAGATGTTGCATGAATGAAAAAGTCACGAGGCAAGAGAAGTTTGTGATGTTGCAAACACCCGCGTACTTTGGGTATACCTAGGGGCCACAACGCAGATAGCCGATTTTACCCAATGGGGTCAAACTTGTGCTCAAACTATCCCTCGTAGTCCCAATATTATCATACTTTTTAGTTTTTGTCGATATCTTTTCTCTGAGGCGCGCTAGAGCCCAAGAAGCACGCGCGCAACTCTCAGGGGAAGAGGAGGGAAAGGCGAGACGAGAGGGAAGTGGGCGGAGCCTCATTTGCGTGTGTCTCTCTCCCTCCCCCCGCCCTCTCGCTCGCCTCCCCCCGCGCTTCTTCTAACAAAAGTCGCAAGCTTTTGAAGCATGCTAAAAATCTAATTTTTTCTCTAAAATTCCTGAAATATTCAAATTAACCAGAAAATTACTGCCCACCCAAAACTTTCACACTGGAACCCGTCGAAACGGCCTATTCCCTTCTTTTCAATGCAAATTTGATCCACTTAGTGATAATATACGAAGTTTGGGCAGTGCTCAATCGATAGGAAATCGTGAGAGCTATCCATAGCGATGTCGAGCGAGAGATTTCGTTGAGAATGATGCTTGCGACTTTGCTTTCTCGCTTTTTCACGAAATCGTGTCAGAGCAAAGTGGGCGGGGCTTGTGGGGCCTAGGTATACCCGGCAATTTAGGGACTTGATGAGAAGAATTCAGTGAAAAACAACTTGCAACGACCTCAATCGTGCGACAGTTGTAGTCGACACATGTTGTGAGAAGAGGAGGAATCAGAGGGCTTAAGGGCAGGTGTGAAGTTTCGGAGAATCAACATGTAATTTTTATTCCGTCTCTTCATTCCCCGTGCTCTCTCGCTGGTCAGTGAGGTGAGAGAGTGCGCGGAATAAGGTGCAACGGTGAGGAAAGTTGAGTGATCAGTGAAACAGTTGTGAATTTGTTCCAGATTGAAGCAAAATTGTTTCAGAACGAAATATTATATTTGTTATTATTTGTTTATTTTCTATATATTATTATAATTACCAGCCTATTTCGCCCCCGCCTTCGGCGGGGTCTGATCGGCTAGCATGGTGATCGGTTCGCTCTCCACCCATTTCGCAATGTAGAAAGCGCGCGCAACACGTTTGCCCTTGTTTACTGTTTCGTGACTTGCCTACCAAGGCTGTTCAAAAATTTAACGCACTCCTCATTTCACATGTTCTCTCGGCAGTCAGAAAGAGCGAGAGATAATTGCGAAATGAGGAGTGCGTTAAACTTTTGAACAGTTGTGCTGCCTACGTGACTTTCGCAATAGTGGACAAACATACAAACACCGAGAGGCCTCTCTCCTTTATTTACAGTAGATTGATTATTATAATATTTCAATTATTTCAATTATTAGATATTATTCTATTATTATTATTCTATTATGATATTTACACCTCACAGCGTGCCATCGAGGACGACCTCCTTTGTTCATCGCGGCGGACGTATTCTAATGAGGAGAGAGAGGGGGGCGAGTCATTTTGCGCCGAATGAGAGGGAAAAGCGGCGTGAAATGAAGGGAAATGGCCTCGTTTTGAGCACGTTTGCGCATGCTACGACCGAATGAGATCGAAATCGAAAAATCGTCGACTTTGGCACTATGGGTAAATGGTTTGGGAATCCCTCTGTACAAGCCGCATGTTGATATCTTCATCCTCCGAGGAGGGGTAGGACTTCGCGTGGGTAAAATGTATCAATGTACTGTGGCCGAAATATTCGTCGGTTACACCGCTGGAGAAGAGATTGTTCATTGTTGTAAACCGATTCAATAGTCGAGGCTCCCTTCTTCTCGACTAAGTTTTAATATATTGTGGATAAATATGCATAATTTCAAATATGTTTCGCACGAAAATCTGTCTCATTTTCCAAAAAGTTGTGCTCCACCGATCCGGTGAGAGAGGGAAGAGGGAAATGGAATGAGAGAGAAAGGGATTAGTGAGAGAGGGCGAAAAATGAGATCTGCCATGCAAATGAACTTTTTCATCCTCGATGGCACGCTGTGCACCTGTTTATTTGTTTCCGCACTCGTCCATTGATCTACTTTGCTATAAACTTGATAAGAAGGACAAGGCTCCAGAGATTGGTAAAAGGAATGGGGGTACGGGATGCAGTGCGGGAGGGAGCAAGGATGGAAGGGAAGGGATATTAGAAGAGCGGAGTCTGGCGAGTGGACCGAGGAATGGGATGTGAGGTAAGGAAGGGGAGGAGGATCCTCAGATTGGAAGGGTGTACTGGGAAGGGGAGGGAGTGAGGACGAGAGAGGAAGAGGCCAAGCAAGGGAAGGGAGGGCGTACAGGAGGAAGTGGGGGAGGGAGTAAGAAAGGAAGGAAAGGGAAGGAACCAAGCCCAATACTTCAAAACGCCTCGGGCTTCAACTCAATTCAAGGTACAACCGAGGCGTTTCGAAGTGTGAGGCAGAGGGTTCCAGTGGTTGGGTGGGGAGTGGAGGTCTAGGGGAAGGTCTGGTGTAGGGTTGGTGAAATCGAGATATTCCGGTTTTCGAGATCTCGACTTTAGAGCACTGTTAGCTGTCTCGAGTTGTCTCGATTACCGGTCGGGCGGCGCGATCGCGAGAGTGAACGCTCGAGACGCGCTCGAGACACGGGCGTCTCGTGTCTCGGCCCGTCTCGAGTGTCTCGACTTTGTCTCGACTCTCCTCTCATGCGCGTGAGTTCGAATCTCACCAACTGCGGGCATCTTTTGCTCAATTTATTTTTAAAAAATAAACACTTTTGCCCATTTTTTGTCACCACACATGAATTAAGATGGACTGTAAAAGAGGTATAAAATGAGCAAAAGATACCCGCAGTCGGTGGGATTCGAACTCACGCGCTAGAGAGGAGAGTCGAGACAAAGTCGAGACACTCGAGACGGTCCGAGACACGAGATGCCCGTGTCTCGAGCGCGTCTCGAGCATTCACTCTCGCGATCGGGCCGCCCGACCGGGCTTTCTCGTTTGTCGGACGTCTCGACCATTTTGTCTCGAGTCGAGACACATTGCCGAGATCTCGACTGTCTCGTCCGATTTCACCAACCCTAGTCTGGTGATTGGTGTGAGGGATGGGAAGAAATGGGAAAAGGAAGACGGATTTTCAGATCGGAAGGGTGTACTGGTAAGGGAAGAGTGGGATGACGAGAGAGGAAGAGGCCAATGAAGGGAAGGAAATGGGGATACAGAAGGTAGTGAGGGAGGGAGGAATGGGGGAAGGGAAGGGAAAGGATTTGGAACCAAGCCCAATACTTCAAAACGCCTCGGGTACCAACTCAATTCTAGGTACAACCGAGGCGTTTCGAAGTGTAAGGCATGGCTCCATTGTTTGAGAAAGGATGTTGGAAAGGTAGGCTGGCATGACGAGGGAGGATACTCAGACCCAAGGGGGAACTGGGTAGGGAAGGGAAGATCCCCAAATCCGCAGGGGTACTGGGAAGGGGAGGGAGGATCCTGGGATCCGCAGGGGTACTGGGAAGGGGAGGGAGGATCCTGGGATCCGCAGGGGTACTGGGAAGGGGAGGGAGGATCCTGGGATCCGAGGGGGTACTGGGAAGGGGAGAGAGGACCCTGGGATCCGAAGGGGTACTGGGAAGGGGAGGAAGGATCCTGGGATCCGAGGGGGTACTGGGAAGGGGAGGGAGGATCCTGGGATCCGAAGGGGTACTGGGAAGACGAGGGAGGGAGGCGAGCACCAGAGGGGAGGCGAGCACCAGAGGGGAGACGAGCACCAGAGACTGAAGAGAGCGGCGTAGAGCAGACTAGACGAGTGAGGACGACTGACGCCTCTTCCCAAATCGTCCTCCCTTATAAACCCCCCAGTGATCTACTCGGACGCATCCGAGGAGGCGCCCGAGTAGATCGGAGGTCGGTATATAAGGACGGCCGTTTGGGAGGGAGCCATCAGTCGTCCCATCCAGTCTCCTCCGATCTCCATAGTCTCCGATGTTCTCGTCTGCCTCTCAACTGCCTCTCGACTGCCCCGACTGCCTCTCTTCACCCTGCAGGATCTCAGGATCCTCCCGTTCCCGGCTCCCTTTCCTCCCCAATCCCTCGACCCATGCCCCCTATCTTCGTCGGCCCAACCAAGTATGGTGTTGGTACCCGATGGATTTGGGAGGTGAGGGCTTGGGGTATCCCTTTCCCTGCCCCCTTTCGAGTCGGCCATTATCCTTGAAAATCTTGGTTTGGATCACGATTTGAGTTGATCGCCGGGATTTTTCGTTGATATGGCCCAAGGGTCGGCTACCTCTCCTCCCTTTCTCCCTCTGGTCAGTCCGGCCCTATTCCTTCGGGATACAGGGTGGGGTGCTATGTCCCCCGCGGACTGACCACCCTTCTTTTGAAGGGAAAGAGGTTGAGGTTGAGGGTAAGGGCAAAGGAACCTGTAGGCCTGTAGGTAATACTATGAACAGTAAGAATAATAATAATTATAATATTCATATTATTATTATTATTATAGTAGGAATAGGAATATTAACAGTAAGAACAGCAATAATCGCAGAAACAGTAAATAGTAATAATTGAAATAGTAACAGTTCAAATAATAGTAATATAT
>LS488144.1:368823-394134 GCA_900490705.1 Pristionchus arcanus | reverse complement strand
TAATAGAAATGGAATAAATAGATAATAATAATAATAATATAATAATATCACATTCCGGTAGAATAGAAGGAATCAAACTGCTACATTTCGAAACGTACGAGAACAATGGGGTTCAAGGCAAGCAAACTAGAGCCGAGGAAAAGTGTGTGTGTCCCCCCAAAAGTGTGTCCCTTCCAGTACCCCTGCGGATCCTAGGATCACCCCTCGTCATGCCAGCCTACCTTCCCAAACTCCTTACGTCCCTTCTCAAACAATTGAGCCATGCCTTACCCTTCAAAACGCCTCGGTTGCACCTAGAATTGACTGGTACCCGAGGCGTTTTGAAGTATTGGACTTGGTTCCGAACTCCCTATTCAATCAATCAATCAATCAATTTATCATGTCATGCAATAATTGCTAGATGAGGATGGGGCGGAAATCTTCATAGGTTGTATTCCACCCGTTGCCAATAACTCGGTCCACATCATCTCTCCAGCGTGCTCTAGGCTTGCCGGGCGGATGTTTCCGGTTGTATGGAGTCCAGAATGTAGTCGCACGTGTCCATTGATCCATTTGCATACTCCTGACCTTGAGGGCCCATCGCGCTTTCCGTCGCAGTGCTTCCTGGTTCCAGTCGCGCAGCTTAGTGACCTCCCTTACGCGCTCGTTCCTCCAGCGATCCCTCAGCGAGACTCCCAACATCTTCCGTTCCATCTTCCGCTGCGTGATGCTCAACCGCTCCTTATCGCTCGACCTGAGAGCCCATACCTCGCTCCCGTAGAGTACGGTGGAGGTGATACAACTCTCAAAGAGTCGTCTTCTGGTCTTCATTGGGAGAATGCGGGATGAAAGAAGATGTGATAACTTGCTCCATGCAAGCCAACCGAGCCGAATCCGGTGCTCAACTTCGTCGGTGTGGTCCAAGGGAAGAGAGATTCTTCCTCCAAGGTACGTGGTTGAGTCGACAAAGTTGAACGTCAGATTTTGGATTGTAATTGGGGCACGGGTTGTTTTGCATGAAGTGAGTAGGTGGGTCTTAGTTGCATTCACTTCGAGACCAACTCTACTGCAGGCATCCATGAGCTTCCGTAGCATACGCTCAAGTTCCGGTCGATTCTTCGCAACGAGGGCCACATCGTCCGCGTATTCGAGGTGACTGAGCTGCCTTCCGTCGATGCGAATCCCGTCGTCCTCCCAATCGATGTCGTCCATCGCCGAGCGCAGTGCGACGTTGAAGAGGCGGGGAGAAAGCGTGTCTCCTTGACGGACGCCTCTCTTCACTGTCACAGGGACGAGTTCCTCGTTCACTCGAATGAGTGTGGAGGAAGCCTCGTAGATGCGCCGGAGTAAGTGGATGAGAGTGGGATGGGCTCCGTACGACCAGAGGGCTTGCCAGCAGGCGCTCCATTCCACGCAGTCGAAAGCCTTTTTGAAGTCGACGAAGGCCAGGTAAATAGGAATACCGTATTCCGAAGTTCTCTCCGCGACCTGTTTGATGGCATGCAGGTTGTCGAGGGTGCTGAAGCCGGGTCGGAATCCGGTTTGGGTTGCCGATTCGGTCTCTTCGAGCACGGACTCGAGTCGCTTCAGGATGCATCTCGTTATCACCTTGAGGGTTACGGTAATTCCCTTCCTTCCCTACCTCCCTTCCTTCTTCCCTCCTGTACCCCACGGATCTGAGCATCCTCCTACCTTCCTTACCACTCGTCCCATCCCTCGCGTTGCCAGACTCCAATGTCCCAGTTGCTCTTCTAATCTCCCTTCCCTTCCTTCCTTGCTCCCTTCCTCACTCCCTATTGTACCCCATTCCCTTCCCATCGAATCACTTCGAAAAATCAATCGAATCGCAACAAGCCACACGAACACTACAATAAATAAGCTTGATCAGACTATAAACAGGGAAGAGATGGAGCAAATCAACAACGTGTGATCACAAATGATAACAGTGTGAGGGGGTAGAAGGCTAGCAAACTATAGATAAGGAAGATTCTTGGAGCGTCTTGAAGGAAGAGTGAAGAAGTTCTCTCTGCTTGCTTTCTCTTCAACAACTAGCTATTCGCGCTAATGCCGAAATATGATAAACAAATCGCGCTGCCCTCATCCTGGGAAGATTGCAAAATTACGGCTCAGTTTATGAATATTGTTTATGAGAGGTTAATTTACATCGGGTTAGAAACACCATGTTAGGAGTATTAACAATTATAGTACGAGCGTGGGCATGCTGCGAATAAATATGATACGATTATTCTCTCAGGGTTCTCAACTTTTCATGAATTTCAAGCATTCGTGTATGAAGTCACCCATCGGGACATTTCCGACATTGAACGTTCTCTGCAAATGAAAACGAGCACTTCAAATAATATTGAATTTATAAATAAAAAACCTTTTTGTAGTAATCGACTTCATGAAAATATCCCGTTCGTATGTGAATATTGAGTGCCAAATAGCAGGGCTTATCACACCTGTAGCACAACTGTAGATTTCTCATAATTTAAAGAAAACATACTCCATGTTATAGTTTACCATCATACCATAGTTCTTTTTAAGTGCATTTTCTGATGGTTGCTCATCTCAATTGTATCGTTAAGAATAATCTTGAATTCAATAAATGATTAACGTTACCCTTTGGACATTTTTCGATGTGTTCACGGAGGCACAACGGGCGGAACATTATCTGATCGATATAAACCTGAAAAAAACCATTATTTCTTTCAAGATTTACATGAACAAACGTGGATATCTCGACTAAAATCACTTTCATTTACGATTTTTCCTATCACATCAGAACCATCTAAAATTAAAATATTTTAGTTCTGGCATATTGTTTTCAATATTACCCATATGATAAACGAAGATGTTGGATAATGGTGTAGTCAATCCATCAATGTGACAAACCGGGTGAGCCACGATATATCCCTGATAAATCAGTTAATTATTGAAATTGCATTTTCTAAAAAAAAATACATTGAACGACTGCTGTCGTTCATCGCTGTTTCGCAATTTTAGTGCAGAAATATTGGAAGATTCAATCTCTCTTCTTTCGATTATTTCACGTTTATGTGAATCTTCATTCATTAGTATCTGCCTGCACTGCACGACGGCTCGGCTTATGTCAAGATCTCCATGTGACGGGAATGCGGGCTACAAATGTAGGAAATTTGGGGGTACTCGGTAATTCATTGCTTCAGAAAAATAATCAGGAAAGCGACATAAAAACGGTATAGCCTACAATTGGAGCATTGGGATCCACTTCTCCTCTTCTATAGCATTCTCTTCTCAAAGGCAATCCGTACAAAACTATGCACTTTCCATTCATTTACCTCAATTGAATTCTCAATTCGGGGGGGGGGGGGATAAATATTCTTACAGGCCATCACCTCTTCCGAAATTCTCCATTTTCGCTTCAAGATAAGGGTTTCTCTCGCAGTCCTTTCCAGTATGTTGATCCAACCGCCCTCTTCCTTCATCACTATTAGTTCTTGGTAGATGAGTTTTCTCCATGTAATCGTCACAATCGGCGTAGAAAAACCGATCACTATCCATGGGAAATTCAAATCTCATGTAAAAGTAGGGATCAGGCTAAAATTAAAATTTCATTTTAAGAATAAGCATAAACAATTTACGTTTTCGGAAGAAACGCGGACGGCAAAGTTGCCATTGTCATTTGTAGTTGTTGCATTGATTATCGATTTACGATCACCGTTTAAGTACATCTTCACTTCAACATCTCTGATCCCTTTGTTGACTTCTCCGTACACATCCACAACGTTGCTTTTTGCATAACAGTACAGTTTTCCTGTCGTTGTTGCCTGGAACATGATTTCACGAATTCTATAGTAATTAATGTAGAAATACCCAAGTTGTTCCTGATACAGTAGTCCAAACACTACAGAGGAGCACCAGCAGAAGCATCGTCGAAAGGGTGCTGATTTCCAAAATCACCTACCTTTTGTAGTACATCCTGACAGCAGATCTCTTTTCTCTACCAGTGAGAGAGGTTTGTAGTGACTATGGACAAGTGCGGTAAAGGAAATTGAAGCACCCAGTTACAATAATGGGCGAGGTTTAACACTGTCTGCGCTTTGAAAATGGATGATAGTTACTTCAAATGGATTCGAACGTGTGTTGAAAGATCAGGAAATATTTCAGTTCATCTCTGTCAAAAACAAGCATTTGAAAAAAAGCCAATCAGTTCATCTTTGACAAAAATAATAATGATACTTCGTGGTTAGACTATGCTTTGTAATAATAATTCAGTTTCACGCGAAGCGAATAAAAATTGTTTTATCGATCGAATTCGGCATCTCAGAACAGCGCGGTGACCTTCAACTGCCATCCTATCAGTTTATTTTCAATTTTTCTTATCAGTTTTATAGCAACAATATCATATTGTCTTAATGGATGGGTATGATGATTATGAGTTTATTCATGAATCACAGTTCAGAATATGAACTTCAGAACAGCGCCGCGACCTTTAACTGCCATCCTCTCACGTGCGCGCCGCTCTGCACGCTGTACACGAGTCGCATTGCCGGGCCTGATTAGAATTAATTAATTAATTATATTAATCAGTCATTTTTAATTAATTTATTTATTTCATAAATTTAACAACTTCTATTCTAGTTGTACACGAGCCGCATTGCCGGGCCTGATTAGAATTAATTAATTAATTATATTAATCAGTCATTTTTAATTAATTTATTTATTTCATAAATTTAACAACTTCTATTCTAGTTGTACACGAGCCGCATTGCCGGGCCTGATTAGCGTTGATTAATTATGTTTATTTATTTTAAAATTATTTTAATATTTCCTCACCCTGCGTCGACTTGTACACGTTCCCGTTGTAGGTGCTGCCGGCGAGACTGAGAATTATTTTATATTTCGCGATAAATCTTTAATTCAAATATGTTTCATGATGTGCTCATGAGCGAATGCTCAATGAGAGTCTAATGGAAGCTGTTCATTGCTTGAGATAAAAATTTAAAACACACGTGTAAAATTATCCGTCAAAAAACACTCACGTTGTAATCTTCTTGTCCCCAGCCACTCCCTCATACATTGCCAGCGTGTATCAACTCTTAGATTTCATGCAATACCCTCGAAGACAACAAAACTACTGTTTCATCTAACAATTAGTGTCAAGTAAGAATTAAATCTCACGTCGCAATCTTCTTGTCCCCAGCCACTCCCTCATACATTGTCAGTGTGTCACAGCAACGATTCGTCTCGAAGAAGATCACCTCTACTTCCACCTGCGAAATGAATGTTTGTTCCTGCTTCGTCGCAGGATCTCACAGATGAGTACAGTTAAATTTCGCTGAAGACCACCTCCACTTTTGATGGTAATTGAAATGATTTTCTCTGTTTCGTCACCGATCGTCACTGGCCTAGCAGTGGGCTCCCGCAGGACCCGTGTGCCTAGAGTACGGGGTGACCTTTACCTTTTTTTTACCTTCACGTCACCGATGCACAACGCCTCTCTTTCGAGGCATTGTCTCAATATTTGTGACGGTAGTAGTCAAATAACGCCTCACATTCTTCGCTCCCGCCGGCCCGACGATCAGGTACTCGCAACCGTTCTTGTTGTCGGCTTTTGGGAAGAGTGGCGAGTAGATCTGAATTATCGATTTATCAGTGCGTTCGCCTAAGAGTCGCACTCCCCTCGGTACAGCAAAAAATGACCGTATGGCTTTTCGTTATTTTATGATAGGTCTAGGTGCCCTACATCGATTTCTGTTAGTGAGATGTTCTTAATTTCCTAATTTGCATAATTACATGATCACAAAGTTTGACTACTTTTTCACTTTTACGGTTGTTACTCAGCGAAGAGATGTCCAATTTTCACAAAAATTGGACTCTAGACTAATTTTGAGGTGCTGAATTCGAATATGTACTTGGTTTATGCAAATTCGAACTTTGAATTTTTCACAAAAAAATCAACTCAAGATTTCTCGAAAACAAGGCCGAACACCCCTCTAATTTTTTGATATGTTGTGTCTCATGATGATATCTACAGTATCGGACACGGGTCATGGCACACTTTTTCAATGCTCTGTATCTTTTGAGCCAGTAAATCTATTGAATTGAAATTTGGAGATGTCATAGGAAATGTGTATTTCAATAATTTGTATATAAAACAGTATTGTGAAAAATCGATATTATTGCATAGTGATGACGCAATATAAGTATACTTTTTCAAACAATCGTTATTCTTTGGAGGATTTTTTCTAACTCGCCAAACTTTTTATGCATAGACATATGATCACGGGCTACCCAGAAAATAAGTTTCAAGTTGCTGCCGCCCGCTGCAGCGGCTGCAGAGTTGCTGCAAATTCATGGTCAGATTTTCATAACTCCGCTTCTAGACGTGCTAGAGACTCGTTCTAAGGATCATTCTGCTTCTAATAACGAGTAACTAAGATCCTGAGAATATGGTAGAGATTGACCGGCATTTACAGTTTTTATTCGCAAAAGTCACTTTTTACGATGATCCGAGTTTGAACATGTGTCATTCCAAGGGTGAATTTTGCAAAAATATAGTTTTGGCACAGGAACATCGCAAAACCATCCATGAGTAATATCCACAGTTTTTAGAGTTATTGCTTATCTCTCCAGTCTGTTGTAATCGATTTACGGAGGCATATTCAGTTCGATAATAATAGCTTTGCAAAGTTTGCGATTTTTTATTTTGCGTTCTATCAGAGCAAGAACCCTGAAAAAGTGCGACGATAATAATGTGTGGATGACTGATTTTTTGGCTAAGTATGGCCTAAATTCAACCGCTATGAACAAAGTTGAAGAGAAATACTCTTCAATTTTTCGCACTCTTCAAATTGAATATGCCTCCGTAAATCGATTACAACAGACTGGAGAGATAAGCAATAACTCTAAAAACTGGGGATATTACTTATGGATGGTTTTGCGATGTTCCTGTGCCAAAACTATATTTTTACAAAATTCACCCTTGGAATGACACATGTTCAAACTCGGATCATCGTAAAAAGTGACTTTTGCGAATAAAAACTGTAAATGCCGGTCAATCTCTACCATATTCTCAGGATCTTAGTTACTCGTTATTAGAAGCAGAATGATCCTTAGAACGAGTCTCTAGCACGTCTAGAAGCGGAGTTATGAAAATCTGACCATGAATTTGCAGCAACTCTGCAGCCGCTGCAGCGGGCGGCAGCAACTTGAAACTTATTTTCTGGGTAGCCCGTGATCATATGTCTATGCATAAAAGGTTTGGCGAGTTAGAAAAAATCCTCCAAAGAATAACGATTGTTTGAAAAAGTATACTTATATTGCGTCATCACTATGCAATAATATCGATTTTTCACAATACTGTTTTATATGCAAATTATTGAAATACACATTTCCTATGACATCTCCCAATTTCAATTAAATAGATTTTCTGGCTCAAAAGATACAGAGCATTGAAAAAGTGTGCCATGACCCGTGTCCGATACTGTATGCAGTGTATTTTTTCAGATTTTTAAAAGGATGCGTTGAGACTTTACAAGCAAAAGTAGTTATTGCTTAATCGAGGGAAACTCGTCATTTTGCACCGCGCACCCTTCTCTCACGGCGTGGAATGACCTTCTCTCACGGCGTGGAATGAGACCTTCGTGGTCAATAATTGAATTTATTTTATGATAATCGTCTCATTCCTCATCATTCCGCGCCGTGAGAGAGGAGTGCGCGGTGCAAAATGACGAGTTTCCTTCGATTAAGCAATAACTACTTTTGCTTGTAAAGTCTCAACGCATCCTTTTAAAAATCTGAAAAAATACACTGCATAGGTATCATCATGAGACGCAACATATCAAAAAATTAGAGGGGTGTTCGGCCTTGTTTTCGAGAAATCTTGAGTTGAATTTTTTGTGAAAAGTTCGAATTTGCATAAACCAAGTACATATTCGGATTCAGCACCTCAAAATTAGTCTAGAGTCCAATTTTTGTGAAAATGGGACATCTCTTCGCTGAGTAACAACCGTAAAAGTGAAAAAGTAGTCATACTTTGTGATCATGTAATTATGCAAATTATAAAATTAAGAACATCTCACTAACAGAAATCGATGTAGGGCACCTAGACCTACCGTAAAATAACGAAAACCCATACGGTCATTTTTTGCTGCACCGAAAATCTCGGGTATTGTGCGATTCTTAGGCGAACGCACTGTTATATGAGGATAAATTTAGAAATATAAAAATGTTGATTTCATAATTACAATTTATTTGTAAACTGAACAGTCACCATGTCTCCGTCGCTGTAATTCTGTGTTGGGCAGTTGCTTGTTTCGAAGACGTCGGGGAAATCGTAGGCTGGAATGATCAGTTTACGATCACCATTTGACTTCTTCCGGTGTTCAGCATATTTTTAGTATACTATAGTTGAGAAAATATTCAGTTCTCGATAACAATCAGAGGGTCAACGAGCTACCGTACCCGGTTTGGTGCACGCAAACGGAATCGTCGTCTGGCCGCAGATCACGTTCACCCAATTGCCGGCGATCGAGCCGGTCTGCATCGCGAAGCACTGCCCGAGGGCGTTATTTGGGAAGTCTAAAGGAAATTGTAAAATTGAAATAAGCGAGCAATGCGAAAAATAGGCACGTTTTTGTACTGTAGTATTGCATTAGAAAAAATTGACCAAGCATTCCAATTTTAACCTTTATTAAAGTTGGTATAGTCCACGACTGTTTGATCGTTCCATTCCAGCGCAGTCGCATTACTTCCATTCTGTTTCAGTCCAATGAGCACGCCATCAAGCAGATTCCGAGAGACGGCCGTCCGACGGACGTAGTCGTTCACCTAATTGAAAATTGTCAATTCGCTCATTTATAAAGTCAGTTCTCAATTCCAAACTGAGTTCGCTTACCGTACTCTCATGGATCGACCCCAGATGTCCTCCGGTGCTCACACACTGCTTCTCGCCGTCTGTTGTCGTCTTCGAGGCGCTGTTTTATTAATTAACTATTTATTAATTTAAAATTTAAATAATTAATTCTAATTAAATTATTATTTTTATAGCCTCACCTATAGATGGACACGCAAGTCTTCGTGCCAGAGACCAAGTCGTATTCTTCGCAGATTGAATCTGATGTGAATTAGAGAACATGAAAATGAATTAGGACTTCTCAAGATATTTCAAACGCTCAGTTTATTCGTCGTCTTATGTTCCACAAATAAGACAAATAATATAATATTTCTTTCAAGACAATAACACGCCTGTCACGAGAGAATCGAGCTAAAATGCCGGTTTTTGGGAATGAGGCAAAAATCATGAAACGAGTTAGCTTCGGCATAAATCACCTCTAGGCATGCCCTAACACCTCCCAAAGTACCAAAGTCCAAATATCATTTTGGGGCTCCCCACGCCGGGTGGGTATCCTGGGTCCCCAACTTTAACCGTTAAAACGCGTTCTCCGTAATAACGCAATTAGGATGGTACAGATTTTTCAAAATAGTCGCCAGGGGCTCAAACTTTGCCAACTTAACCCCTAGGGTCCGTATTTAAGATTTTTGAACTTCGAACTCAAAAATTTTGATCTTTGATCTTTGATCTCTAGAAAAATAAATTTCAGATATACCTATCATGTGATAGCTCATTCGAAAGAGCATAAAAAGTTATGCTATTTCCCCAAAGGATTTTAAATTTAATCCATTTTGACCCAAGTTATGACTGAAAATTTGAAGATTTTGGTCCATTTTGCCGAAAATCGATGTGGCTACCCATGAAGCTATGACGGCCGGGTTCCTATTTTTGGATATATTATGTATATATCATTGCGAAAAAATATGGGAATCTTTCCGATAGACATTTCTTGTGTCGTGATGCCGAAATCTCCCTCCAACGGTGGTCAACCGCGTCATTTTTCACAGCGTGCCAGAGAGGGAGACCTCCTTTGTTCTCCGCGGCAAATCATTCTGCGTGATCTGAGAGACAATGGGTAAATAGAACTTGTGAAACGTATCCCATATCTTACTGATAAGGATAAAATATGCTAATCTGAAACTAAATTCTTATCAAGGTATCCAATCTGGTGCAGCTCCATCGATTTTTGCATGTTCCTGTAATTTGAAATATTATTTTCGATTGGTAATCTGCCGCGGCTATCTCCTCCGAAACCGTCAGAGGAAACCCCCACACCATCATTATTTTTGGAATCCTCACTACATGCACTAAAACGGCGCTAAAAAGATTCATGGTAAAATTTATCGGTATTCGAGAAATTCGATTTTAAAGTGTATTTTTCGCGCGTTTCTCGAATATGGGAACAGTTATGCAGTAACTTTTTTAGCGCCGTAATAGGGCATGTAGTGAGGATTCCAAAAATAATGATGGTGTGGGGGTTTCCTCTGATGGTTTCGGAGGAGATAGCCGCGGCAGATTACCAATCGAAAATCATATTTCAAATTATAAAAAATTGCAAAAATTGATAGAGCTGCACCAGATTGGATACCTTGATAAGAATTTAGTTTCAGATTAGCATATTTTATCCTTATCAGTAAGATATGGGATACGTTTCACAATTTCTATTTACCCATTGTCTCTCAGATCACGCAGAATGATTTGCCGCGGAGAACAAAGGAGGTCTCCTTCTCTGGCACGCTGTGTTTTTCACGAACAGGTCACTTCAGAAAGGAGGCAGAATGTTTTGCAAACACTTTTCTCAGACCTCAAATGATGTTTAATCGTTATTTTAAACCTTTTGACGATATTTTATCAACATTTCATATTCAATTTTTGATATTCTTCAACTCGACTTTTTTCACATAAGGGTCCCCCCTTATGTGAAAATTCAGGTCAGAAGTCATGTCCGAATCAACCATTTTAGTATGTCGAATTGCGCTAAAACTAACATCAAAAATATTTTGGAACACCCTAACATACTTTTAATCGGTTCAGAGGTCCTTTTTTGGCATGGACCTTGCAATAATTTTTCACATAAGGGGGGACCCTTATGTGAAAAAAGTCGAGTTGAAGAATATCAAAAATTGAATATGAAATGTTGATAAAATATCTTCAAAAGGTATAAACTAACGATTAAACAGCATTTGAGGTCTGGGAAAAGTGTTTGCCAAACATTCTGCCTCCTTTCGGAAGTGACCTGTTCGTGAAAAATGACGTGGTTGGCCACCGTTGGAGGGAGATTTCGGCATCACGACACAAGAAATGTCTATCGGAAAGATTCCCATATTTTTTCGCAATGATATATACATAATATATCCAAAAATAGGAACCCGGCCGTCATAGCTTCATGGGTAGCCACATCGATTTTCGGCAAATTGGACCAAAATCTTCAAATTTTCAGTCATAACTTGGGTCAAAATGGATTAAATTTAAAATCCTTTAGGGAAATAACATAACTTTTTATGCTCTTTCGAATGAGCTATCACATGATAGGTATATCTGAAATTTATTTTTCGAGAGATCAAAGATCAAAGATCAAAATTTTTGAGTTCAAAGTTCAAAAATCGTAAATACGGTCCCTAGGGGTTATGTTGGCAAAGTTTGAGATGAAAGTAGAAAATTTTCTAAAACTGTACCACCCCATGCCCCTATTACTACGTTCTTACGGAGAACGCGTTTTAATATCTCAGTTCTGGTGAATTTTAGAGAAAAATTGTTCTAAGAGTAACCCCACCTAATTTTTATAGCTCTATCGATCTGCACCGGTCAGAAGTCGAAAAAGTGCTTTTGAACGGTACTACACTCTAGCTGGCATAACTCAAAAGTGTAGGAAATGGAGGTGCTCTGATGAAAATATGTTGTTAATCGCATTGAGACCTATCGATTGAGTATCTTACGCAAAAAATAGATCCATGGAGAAGGGGTGTTTCGCCTCTTAAACAATTTTTGATAATTTGAAGTCGTTTCATTTCTTTCCGAAATCACCGACACCGCGCGCTCGAAGCGCTCGAAATGGAATGGTCATTTCAATCAACTCTTTCTCGCACTTTTGAAATATGTTTCAATTGATCCTTTATAATTTATTTCTTTTTCGTTCAATTCATTTTTCTTACTAAAAGACCAATTTCATCGTCTGCAAATGTAGGAAGATGTAATTTTCGTACTCTCTCTAATTTTGTAACAAGGACTATCAATTGATGAAACGTGTTGTCTACAATAAAACGTGTTTTTTGGTGGAGGTCCGTCGTCATGGAGACGATTCGGTTTGGGGGTGTGGGGCGTCGCAGGGTGCAGCAGTTTGATATTAAAGACGCAAGAGAGAATCTGAGGTAAATAAGATCTCTGGTATTGAGTTCCTACTAGGCCACCTAGTGAATTTCCTACTAGGCCACTAGCTAGGTAACTAGTAGGAGTTGGACTAGGTGGCCTAGTAGGAGGACATGGGTCACTAGGTGGCCTACTAGGAATAGAACGACTGTCGACTAGGTGACCTACTAGGAATGAGGGGAGGGAGACGGGTGCTTGCACACTAGGTAGCCTACTAGGAGAGAAGATTGTAATGATCAGTGCCACTGTTCACTATTATTTGCAGGGCCGAGAAGAACAATCAGTATACTTATTATTGTTTTTTTAGATACACTCATCATTTTTTAGTAATCAAACTCAAACTGATTACATAAGCCAAAGCTATTTTCTGATATAAGCCAAAACTAGGCATCCAAAATAGCAACCAATAGGTTACGAAGAAATTCCATGAGTTACCAGACACAGTAATCAAACTGTGTACATGGATAACCACAGCTCCAAAATCCGATCTCAATCGAGATCGTAGGGTAGTCCAGCGTTCAAGCGCTAGTGCTGATAGAGGGGGAGCCCGCAACGGACCTTGTAGGCAGCGCGAGTACTAGGCTAACCGGGTAAGACTAGGTGACCTACTAGGAGCCTCCTCCCTTCTCCGAGACACGAGCTAGGTGGCCTACTAGGAGTGTCTCTAGGTGGCCTAGTAGGAAGGTATAGCCACTAGGTGACCTAGTAGGAATGGGGCAAGAGGGCTCTTTGACTAGGTGGCCTACTAGGAAGTGCACTAGGTCACCTACTAGGACGAAACAGCCTCAGATTTCGACTAGGTGACCTAGTAGGAATGGGGCAAGAGGGCTCTTTGACTAGGTGGCCTACTAGGAAGTGCACTAGGTCACCTACTAGGACGAAACAGCCTCAGATTTCGACTAGGTGACCTAGTAGGAATCGAGTCAAAAGAGCCATTCACTAGGTGGCCTAGTAGGAACTCAATACCAGAGATATAAGGAAGAGATAGAATATGAGATCGGAAACAGGAAGGAGAGCTATTTAGTATACGAATTATTTACGAATTCAGTAGACAACACGTTCCATCGATAGATAGTCCTTGTTACAAAATTAGAGAGAGTACGAAAATTACATCTTCCTACATTTGCAGACGATGAAATTGATCTTTTAGTAAGAAAAATGAATTGAACGAAAAAGAAATAAATTATAAAGGATCAATTGAAACATATTTCAAAAGTGCGAGAAAGAGTTGATTGAAATGACCATTCCATTTCGAGCGCTTCGAGCGCGCGGTGTCGGTGATTTCGGAAAGAAATGAAACGACTTCAAATTATCAAAAATTGTTTAAGAGGCGAAACACCCCTTCTCCATGGATCTATTTTTTGCGTAAGATACTCAATCGATAGGTCTCAATGCGATTAACAACATATTTTCATCCGAGCACCTCCATTTCCTACACTTTTGAGTTATGCCAGCTAGAGTGTAGTACCGTTCAAAAGCACTTTTTCGACTTCTAACCGGTGCAGATCGATAGAGCTATAAAAAATAGGTGGGGTTACTCTTAGAACAATTTTTCTCTAAAATTCACCAGAACTGAGATATTTACGGTTAAAGTTGGGGACCCAGGATACCCACCCGGCGTGGGGAGCCCCAAAATGATATTTGGACTTTGGTACTTTGGGAGGTGTTAGGGCATGCCTAGAGGTGATTTATGCCGAAGCTAACTCGTTTCATGATTTTTGCCTCATTCCCATCCTTAGCTCGATTTTCTCGTGACAGGCGTGATAAAGCCTCGGGATTTCCCTCAAAAAATCAAAATAATTATTGAGACAGTTCAGTTTAGAAAGTAAGTTCGTACCTAGCCATTCCTAGCAACAATATCATCATTACTGCTGTTCAAATGAGCTCTTTCGATTTTCATTCCAGCTAAAAATACCTTCCGGTCGATAGTTTTTCTTGCAAATGGAGGCGCGCGTGTACCAACTCCAGTCCTTGTCGTTGTACCTGAGAAAACTGAATGTATATTTTTTAAAACCTATATCTATCACTGCAACTTTCGGTGAAAAGAAAAACTTGGCAAATACGTGGGGTGAAACATACACCACTTTCCCGAAGAAATATGAAACCACGTCTCATTTTTGTCGCTAACCTTGTGTAGTGGGAAATTAGAAGGATGTCCACAAAATTTCGTTTAAAAATAAAAACAAACAAACCACTTCCCGTCGTTGAATGACAGGTAGAAGTGGAGATCTCCAGTTGTTGCGTTGCAGGCCGTCGTATCCACTGAATCTATGTTTTTTCTATTCTGTTCAACCAGCGAAAAAATCGTTTTTAAAGAAGGCGTCCCACGAACCGCGCGGGCGACTATGCAAAGTGAGGAATGAGAGGCGCGCCCTCTCATTCCTCACGTCACCGCCCACCGCAATGGAGAATAGAGACGAGAACGAATGAGAACGCTTCTCGCAAGAGTTTTTGGTCGAGAATGGTTCTCGCCGAGAATTCTCGATCGAGAAGAGACCGCCTCGTTTTAGTTGAAATGAGAAGAATGATTCTTCTCGATTCTTGCTCAATTCTCGTTTATCGAACCCTACTTGGCACGCAGCCAATTGATCATAACTCAGTTCAAACGAAAAATGGTGACTTGGGAGCTTCGAAAGTGTTATCGGGTAACAGCGACCCACCACCTCACATCGAGAACTCAGTTAGCCAGATATTCGTGGGACACCTTCTTTAAATATAATGAAATTTCGAAAACAACAATGAAAGTGTGATGCTACTTGCCTCCAAAGTTCGTGTAGTCAACGGCGGTGCCGTCCTCCCAGTAGAACTTGCTGGTCGTGCTGTAATGTTTCATTTTTTTCATCAGATATTTAAAGTTATGTTTCACCCAAAATACAATTATTTAAAATTTCTTTCAAGACAATTCTTCTATGAGAGGTTCTTCAAAATTCAAAATAATCATTGAGATATTTCTCCAGTTACCTATTGCATCTCAGCCCGATCCAGTATCCTCTTCCTTGATCGTATGGACCTCCGTATGCGTAGCTCCTCGCATTTGCGTTCTCCTTGAAATATTGGCACGTGTTATTGCAATTCGTGCATTCATTTTTTAACCGAATAAACACCTTCAGCGACAACATTTCGAAATGAAGTTATGGCCATCGAATTCCGCTTATGAAATATGTTTCACCCAAAAATACAAGTATCGAAATATTCTTACAGAATGATATCTCTTCGAAATCTGTTAGAACTCCCAAAATAATCATTGATATATTTCTCCAGTTACCTATTGCATCTCAGCATTCATTTTTTTATTCGAATAAACACCTTCAGCGACAACATTTCGAAATGAAATTATGGCAACCGAAATCACCTGTACACTATGAATTGACGTCAGCGCGCCCGCATCGGCCACACAATTGGCGGCCGCTTGCGTCCAGCTGAGCTGGTCCATCCATCCGTAGAAACAGGTCGACCCCGTACTTACTGCGACCCCCTCAGCATTTCATCCCACCAACTTCATGGGCCATGTACTACGTTTATTAATTAGTCCGGACATAACGAAATTTCGCGCACTCAAATCGATTATGTTAGATTTATATGCATCTAATCAATACGTTTCAATGTTTATCATTGTAGCCAGCTAAAATCAACTGCTAGGAAGTATTAAAAAAAATTTGGAGCGAAGAAACTCTATTTGAACGTATTTATTTATAAGCATTTGGTGTGAACTTCTTGAATCTAATACCTGCGCACTATGAATCGAGGTCAGTGCGCCCGCATCGGCCACACAATTGGCGGCAGCTTGCGTCCAGCTGAGCTGGCCCATCCACCCGTAAAAACAGCGGCCGTCCCACCACGTGTCGTATGGAGGCGTGCAAGCGGGTAGACCTGCCAACGGCGTTGATTAAATTCTAGAAACTTCCCGGCTTTTTTTCCCCGGTAACAGACGCACTACATACATACATATATGTGACACACCGTGAAATTTTCTCATCCCAAAAGCCAAAATATATATTTTTAAATAAATAAAACTACCTTGAAACGCCACCAGCGTGAGCAGCAGCACGGAGCGCAGCATGCTGCAAAGGAATCGTCTCTCCCTTTACACAAGTAAAATCACGTGAAATTAGGCACAACAGAATAAATACTATGATAATTAGTAGGATAATGACTGCTAGTAGTAAAAGCTTTCCAGTTCACGAATAAATATATGAAGATGGGTACACCATAGCCGGGGTCGGAGCCATGATAATGAATGTAGTCTTATCGCTTTGTGTTTACGTGCAGCTTGGGGAAGAAACGTCATAGATCGGTTATTAGTCAAAGACAGCAACAGTTCCGGTTGTACGCGTAACATTTTGACCGCTTCCCAGAAAATTGCGAAAAGGGTATTCAGAATCTTTCTTTATTCAGAAGTTGTCCTTTTATCATTATGTAATTATCCTCATGCTTGCAGAATCGGCGTGTACGGCTTACGTCGTTCACGTTAAACGTTATTTTATTACATTAATAGATTATACTCAATGAACCAAACACCAAAGATATAGAGACAATCAAATATGACATTGTCTGACAGGACTGACAGGACTGTCTGTGAGTGTGTGATCGAGCTCAAATTTCTTGGTACACGTCGGGCTCCGTTACTCTTGTATAATGCCTGATTTGAAGCGCAGAATCGTTCGGTTTTACTGGAAAAAAATATGTTTTACGACGCTGCGATTTCTGTGTAACGATTTCAAATGGATCTTGATCGTATGATCACATGCGACGGAGCTGCGCAATTGATACTCACCATCCACAATATGGCGGTTACACATGAATCCTTCGGTGATGTTGGGAATGTGGGCATGCGAGGCGCTCGTCGCTTTGAACCACACTTCTTTTCCCAGCTTAAGTGCTGAATTTTATACTTTTTTTGCGCAATTTTTTTACTTATGGCCAACTCTGTTGTTCATTCTATGGATAATTGAGGGACGGGATAATGTCAGTTACATTGTGCAGTTCGAGAAAATATTATTGAATCTTTCATTTCTATTAAATTATTTTCAAATTAAAAAACAACCTGTATGAGATTGTCTACGGAGGCCGCATCAAGGTATTCCGTGAAGCCATGATTTATTATCTGAAGCTTGTTCAGTCGACGAGCGAACATTTCGAAGATAATGGTGACCCAATTTTCGTCGCTAACGCCGAATAGGTATGGTCTACGGGGGAAGTCATAGATATGATAGATGCACAGAGACACGATCTTTGACGACAAATCCATCAAAAATTGCACTGAAAGTCAGTTAAATTCTTGTTTTAGGCCATTTCACTTTCACCTGGTTCCTTAATAGTCACTTCGTTCACCAAGAGCGATACTTGAGCTACTTGGTGGTCTTCAATTGTTTTCAGAAGTTTTACGCTAAACAATTAGATGCTGTTTTACAATGTGTGACTTAAACTCGCCCCAATTCTGGCGACAATTTGTTTGCGGAGAAAATTAGATCCTTGAACTGCATTCCTCTAGGCTGATTCAATACGAACGCCAAGAATTTGTCATTCTTGTCTTCACAAAGCGATAGTGTTCCGACGCGGTGGCCCACACATGCTACGATATATTGCAGGAAGTGCTCATTAAAATCGGCCGGTTTGAGCCCGATTTCGTATAACTAAACAGTGAATAATGTAAAAAAAGGTCTCAAGTCGGTCTCAAGTCACCGGTTTTCTTTTTTGTTGTATTCGCACAATTAACCTTGTTGCGATAAAGATATAATATATATTATAATATATATTATATATTATATATTAAAACGGGACATACATTTTCGATACAAAATATAATTGTGCAATGATAACAGCGCTTACGTAATAATTCGCATCGTGCGTCCACCGATTGATTCGCATGTTAACGGCAGGATTGAAATAGTGACGATGCCTTAGCTCAAAGAGTTTAGAGTGGCTCTTGCAGATGTAGAGATGCACATCTCGTTTTATTCCTTTGCTATAGTCTGCATATTCCTGAGACGTGATTTTTTTAAAAATGGAAAAGACATAAACAAAAGATAGAGTGAAATTCATACATCCGACAATCTCAGCCTCTTGACAAGGGCGAAATTGATACGCTGAGCTACATGCGCGTCTACTCGTGCTTTGAGCAGCTTGCAAGTCTGAAATTTGGCAATTTAAAATTAAACAAAACATAAACGTTGGGTGTCTATTAGAGTTGTTATTCCGAGTAACTCGGCACTCGCGAGTGAAAAATGAGAAATCCACTCGCGAGTGGATTCCTTTGTTCGCACTCGCGAGTCAAATCCACTCGCCGAGTGAAATGAATTATCTCTCATTCCTTCTCTCCTCGCCAAAATCAGGCGACCGGTCTCTCCATTCTATGGGAGATTCAATGGAGTGTTGAATTTAATCAATTCTCGATTCGAATTCTACAAAAACACTCGCGAGTGGATTTTCACTCGCGAGTGGATTTCTCATTTTTCACTCGCGAGTGATCCAACCGGTCCGAGTGGATCAGAAATGAACTCGGCGAGTGGCGAGCGCTCGCCGAGTGTCACTCGAGCAAACAACTCTAGTGTCTATGACCCAATGGACCGAAACATCCAACCGCATTTCTTTAGGATGTCTTTCCTATCACATTTTTACGCGCAGTTGTTTATTGTTCCGCTCGTAACGAAATTGCTATTAAACTATGACCGCGCTTAAAATTAAGCATTAAATATATAATTGATGCTTGGCGTGCGTAAAACCATACCAGAAATCCAGTTTTATCATTAAAAACTAAGAAAAGCAAGTGGAAATAGGAGGAAATAGCGAAAAACGAAGTGAAAAGGGGCGGAGCTAACGCGATTGCCGCACGGAATATTTTAGTAGGAATGCAATTATCATCGTATCATTTTAAAAATGTGATATCTAGTCTCTTCCCAGCAGTGTCTCTCTTCCTTTTCAATTTCAAAACCATGTTTCTGTTTAATTAATATAACTTACAATTCGGAAGTCGTGAGCGGCACCCGACGCGTATTCGAGAAAGGACCAGAACAGGTCAACAGGAAGGGCTTCCAGGGCGGATAGAGACGGCTCGGAAAGTTTGCAGCGTTTTGCCGTTGGAGGCCGGATCATTACACTGCAAATACAAAAGTTCAGCGAGTTCAAAGCTAATTTTCGAAAAATAATGGCGGTATGGGAACGTTCTGCTATTGCCTTTGCAAGACCTGTGCACCCACAAGCATCGCTGTCGTGTAAAAAGATGAGTATACAGCCGATGTCTGAACCTCTGGTGTGAATAGCAAATATGACACATGGACACCCGCATCTACTCGATTTTCATACTCTCTCTCTCGTCTGCATGAACAGGTAGAGGATCTCTCTACTGGATCCAGCATTCTATTCCGACATAAAAGGGTTGTAGCGGACTGCAAACGTGAACTACATGTTCCTGAAACTACTAACTAATTCCGATTCTCATTCCCAATCAGAGTGAACGGTTGAAATTGGGATAAGTTTCAGCAATATTTTATATTTCGATATTATTTTGCATTTTGATTACGGTGCGCGGGAAAATTCAAATCTTAATCCCCTTGTTCACCCTTATCTGGAGAGAACAAAGGATGTCAGAATGCTGTGTGGAGAAAAAATTGAGTGAGGCGCATTGTCTTGTGCAATCTTTGCAGATCGGAGATGCAAGTTATCAACGAATGAAGTGTTAACTTTTATCAAAGTTGTTCGAATAGGATGAAAAGTGTTTCGCTAACCATAAATTATCAACTATAGAAATAGAAATGGACAAGAGTGTAATTATCAGAAGGTCATATATTTTGATATACATCGGGCTCCTCGACTCTCTCACAGTGTCTGATTTGAAGAGCAGAATCGGATAAGTTTACTGAAAATGACTATTTGGAAATATGTAGAAAAAACGCACGACTATGACAGGTCGGATGAAATAATTCGTGATGGTTCTCATGCTACCAAGTGCCGCATTTCAATCTTACCGTCGATAATATGGTTGTTGTGCATGAAACCGTTAGCGATGTCAGGGATGTGCGAATAATCAGCGCTCGTCGTTTTGAACCATACTTTCTTGCCCATAATAGGTAATTTCTGAAATTAAATGGTGATTAAATTAAATCAAAACTATTGAGAAAACGCTTCAACGTTTTTTTATTAGATCGCATTTCAGCACCTCTATGAGACTGTTCACCATTGTCGAGTAAATAAATATTCCACGGTCCGAATTTTTGATCTGCAGTTTTTCCAGGCGTTTCGAGAACATTTCGAGAATAATAGTGGACCAATTTGCGAAATGCACACCGAACAGTGGACTTTGATAGCGAAATTGCTGATATATGCACAAAGACCGAATTGATGATGCCAATTCAATCAGGAATTGTACTAAAAAGTGTTTTATTCTTCTTTTTTTTAAATTTAGCTCATACCCGGATTATGAAAAGTCACATTTCTCACCAATATAGTTACTTGATCAACATTATGGTCCATAATAGTTTTCAGAAGCATGTCACTGAAAAGATGTCGATGTAATTGAGCCATGAGTTTGATTTAACATCTCCTTCGCTTCTTTTTGCACACTGCCCCGCAGGCCGAGGGGTTCTTTTCTTCATCCGTGCTGGGCCCCACCCATCTCTCAGCCTTCTGAGGGGGCGGGGAGTCTGGAGGGAGGGGGAGGCTGGCACGGATGGAAAGAAAGTAACCAGCGAAGCAGAGTGCGTATGGAAGGAAGGAAGGGCGGCTCATATTTCTCACCGAGATGCAGATAAGAACTCGGTTGAGGTAAAAATCAGTTCCTTGAAGAACATTCCTCCGGGCTGATTAGATGCAAACGCCAAGAATTTGTCGTCTTCATCATCGCACAGGGAAAGTGCGCCGATTCGCTTGCCAACACACGTAACCAGATATTGCAGAAAATCCTCATTAAAATCGTCCCTTTTTAATTTGATTTCGTACATCTAAAAAAAGGACGATTAAAATCGATGCTAAAAAAGAAGAGTGCTGCATCACGGCTCATTTTTATTCAACAAGATTCCCTGCTCAAGCGTATCGAAAATTGAAAGGCTTACGTAATATGCGATAGCGGGCATAGATCGTTTGATTTTTATATTGCCAGCTGAGTGAAAATTGGATTTGTGCTTCAGCTCAAAAAGCTTCGAGTTGGTCGTTGAGACATAGAGGCTTACATCCTGCCACACTTGCTCGCGTAATTTATATTCCTGAAATTGATGCTAATTAAACAAGTAACAGAATGAGAAGTCAAACGTTCGAGAATCTGAGCTTCTTGACAAGCGCAAAAGTTCCGCGTTGCGTTGCATACTCGCCCATTCGTGTTTGTGCGAACTTGGAGGACTGAATATGCAATACTTTTTTAATTTAGCGAAATTAATCACTTACAATTCTGAGATGGTGAGCAGCGCTCGGTGCGTATTCGATCAACGACCAGAACAGATCACGAGGCAGCGTTTCCAGGGCGGATAGAGGCGCCTGCACCATAGCACTAAAAAAAACTTAAATATAAAAAATACAAGAAAAAAGGACAGAGCAAAGACAACAGAATTTTTAATGGCAGAGTCGAGTGAGACTCCGTATTTTTTTCATTCATGTTTTAGCACGAAAGTGTGGTCGAGGTTACCCTCTAGCTTCGATTTTACAGTAGACAACGAAGCAAATAAAAGGAAAACAAAAGGCCGCCTCGAATTATGACAAGATGGTAGGCGATCCTCTGAAGGGCGGGAAAAAATGTTCTTCGCAATGCTTTAGCGTCTACGAATTGCAATAAAATCGTACACTCGAATTCCTCGAAAACTGGTTATTTTCTTGTGCAATGGGTGAATCGGATGTTCCTGCGAAGCGGCTCAAACTACCCAACGACTCGGATTTAAATTGTTTCGAGATGCTACCTCTTGAACTCGTTTGGCAGATAATCGAAGTTGATCCGACATCCGTTCTAAATCTGAAAATAGTAATAACCTTAAATTAATAATATTAATATAATCAATTTGAGGCTTCGAAGTCGATGCAGTTGCACGTGGACGAATATGCGAAGCGCTGCGCGACCCTACCACTTGTCACGCTCTTGACCATTTTCGGAGATAAGAATCCGATCACGAAAATGGTGAACGATCGTTTTTGATATTGCATGGCTGACCTCAATATGTCGAAGGTTTCATGCTATAATATAAAATTGCAGCCACACTCGGAAGAAAGCAGTATTTTCGTTGCGTTGCATGTTCCAGTCAAGCAAATAAGACTATTCAAACTACGACTTATTGCCCAATCGAACTTTGAGCTCTTCGAATATTTCTGGTTCAAAAGGCTCACGTTTGAGCTAGAAAAGCAACTGGTAAGCCTTTGTTCCAATAAAATATTGTAACTTGAGATTTGAGATGATTGGATTTGACATACAAAGAAATGACGATGAAAATATGGAGCTTGTTCGTAAAATTATCGGGAGGAGAGTTGGAAGAATTGCATTGGATGAGTGCAACTTGAAGCAATTTAATGCAATAAACAAGTTGTTCAACGGAGTGCGCTTTGAGCGGCTGAGAGTAAAAGCTGATTTGCTAACGGACCAAAATATGTGAGTATGATTATGCATAAACATGTTATTATTTGCATTTTTAGATCATTTTTCACGGGAATTATCCGCACAAGCAACGTAGATCAATTAACATTGTCCGTTCAAAGATGTGATTGCAGCGACATTGGTAGTACCAAAACATCTTCAATTTTCGGGCTAAAAATTTTGTTTAGTCAAGAATCTTCTCGAATTCGCTTCCCATCTTCATTCACTTCGCATCTACCAACGACCCCTGACGATCCCAAGCGATCCAATTTCTTACCTACTCGGACAATTCGATTTCGATTGGGCTCCTGTCATTCTGGAGCTCTTCTCGAAAAAGCTGGACAAACTGCAAATAGCCAACACTTGGTACCCGAACTATCTTCCGAAAGAAACGGCCGAATTGCTAAGAAAGGTTCTGGAATGTCTTTTAAAAGTGGTAAAGTATAATATTTTTTTTTAGAAATTACCCCTAAGCGGTAGGCAGATCTGGTTCGCAGCTACGTGCGATAAATATCGCTACGGGCTCGATGATTACAGCAATGATCATCTTGTGCATGGTAACGTTTTCGGCATTGTTTTTTAAAGTTTTAACAAATAGTTTATCATCAGAGCTCTTGCAAGTACCGTTAATAATAATGTTTGCTTTCCAGCGGATTCCTCTCTTTATTCGCTTTCGGCGGAACTGCACGTGAAACATTCGACGAGAGCACACGAGGAATTCGAGACTGTTTGATTACCCAGAAAACAAAACATGCGATAATGTCACGAATAAACAATGTAATTTTTAGATTTTACTTTATCATAGCAGAAAAAAATCGATGAACAATACATACAATTTATGGTGTTTTATCAAACTTTCTCCAGCTTGATATACTGATCCCGTGGCTGCAAAATGTTCATCGGCAGTGGCTCCAAATCGATTGGTTCTCCATCCCGCGGAAGGATACGGTAGTTCTGTACCGTCGCTGTGAGCCCGAGGAAGAGTTCGACGCGAGCCAGGCCTGAGATTTATTTTTTTTCCTCAATAACTGCCTTTTATGCTGCTAACATGTAGGAAAATAGTAACTTGTTGGTTGGTGACAACGATTTGAATGGTGTAAATAATCAGTTGTCGATCAGCAAACTACCGTACCTTCGCCGGCGCACGCCCGCTTGCCCAGAGAGAAAGCGACCACGCGATCCACGAGGTCCTGAAATTTTTTTTTAATTTTTAAAATATTCAAATTATATTTTGCCAATCATTTTTTTATACACGCAACGTGCGATTATCGCACATTTCCATTCAAAATCACTTTTTTCCATTTATGATTTTTCTTGACAATCACATACCTTTCTCAGCGCGGTGCCATCCTCATTCAGGAATCGGTCGGGGTTGAATCTAAATTGGTAATTTTAATTTGTGATAATAATGATAATTATAACCTCTCAGGTTCGACAAAATGCGGATCTCTCGCCATCACGTAGTGAATGTCGCCGTTGATGAAAGTGTCCTTCGGGATGTGGTGACCCTGGCAATTAAATTGTTCCATAACTTTCCAAACCTGTGACGAATTCGTTAAAACAGTTATCAAAGTATCCTAAATTCCTTGACCACGGTGTTCGATACACAACGGAGCCCAACTACCGCACCTTGACCACCGTATCCCTCGTCGTTCGGTGGGTCAGATTTCCTCCGACGATATTGGCCATTCGCTGGACCTCAAGCACGGTCGCTTGTGCGTAGATCATCTAAAATATGTTCATTCATAATGTAAGCATTTGCTTGTTGTACACAAACAATCACATTTTTAAACCTTTTTTGAACGATATTAGAGTCAAAAACAACTAACCTTGTTCTTATCTGCCATCCTCGTCAGTCTGTCTCTGCCGACGACTGCGTGGATCTCGCGACGCAGTTTTTCCTGAAAATTCGAGGTAAAAATTCGAAACTCTTGCCCGTTTTGACGTGAACTTCCAATGAAACACTATAAAATTGGTGACGTTCAGCAAACCGTGCTAGCACCTCTTTCGCTCACTGTCATAATGTTGAACAGTCAATTTAACGTTTAACCTGCGCCTCCTGATTGAGCGCCAGATACAGCACCGCCCATCTCAACGTCGTCGTCGTCGTTTCCTGGCCGGCCATGAAGAAATCGTTGCACGTTGAGATCAGATTGACGTCACTGCAAGAAGAGCAGATTGAATTCCATGCGCCGGTCAAATAGTTGTTTTCAACTCCCACTGTGATCCGAACTGGAATCAATTTGTCGCGTAGGCTAGGAAGAGAGCGTGAAACACAAGCGAATTCAAGGCACAATACCCAACACAACTCACAAATTGATCGCAGTGCCATAACAATATGAATATGTGATAGAACTCGGCGAATTTGATGAAATATTTTCACATAAAGCAAGGAAAAGTCCTTAGAGCTAATAAATGCGTGATTGAACTCACTCCAGAAAGGCGTTGTTCGGCATGCGCTGCTTGTACGCGTGCACGAAGCAGGACGGCTCGTCGTCGGGTCTGAACTAATTAATATTTTACATATTTTAATTTTACAAAT
>LS488144.1:330677-368789 GCA_900490705.1 Pristionchus arcanus | reverse complement strand
GAGAAACCCACTTGTACCCCTCCATACACCGCTGCACGTTGTCGACAATGTACTGGCAGATCTGCGAAATTAATTATTTTTAAATTTTAATTATTCTTTTTTTTAAATTTTTTTGTTTTTAGCGAGATTCTTCCTCCAAATGAACAAACAACTGTATTTACTTGAAAGATATTCAATGGCTGAAACCTATTTGAATTTCGAAAATACAAAAAGTGAAAACCTTTCTCATGTTGTTACGATGCTTGTACAGGCAATGGTAGCCGACGAACGGGATCTGGAAAATCAATAATTGTCCCGGATACAGTATTACAACTCTTTGAGGAGTACGGTGCCATTCTTCAAAATTTGGCTACAAAATTTGAAAACCCTTTTCGTAATTCATTCCAAGACAGTACAAATAATTGTGGTAACTCACCTTGAGCAGCGCCGGCGCAGCGAAGCCCACAGCGATTTCGGGCGACTTGGCAAGATCGCCGATCCACTAAAATATCATAGTTACACCGTTTCGAAAGTTTTGATGAAGAAAAGCAGCCATACATCAAATTCTGCTCACCTTCTGGAAATCCTCCACATAATTGATCAACTTTTCGCAGTCATCGTACTTGTATCTGTATCCGAACAGTGTCTCGTTGATAATGTTGCCGACCATCAACTGAATAAAATTAACCTCTCGCTCTCGTCGCTGAGTTTAATCCTAAGAAAATAAAGATTTTCAGAGCAACTTTTTTCTCCTAATTATTATGAGTTTGTCTTATAGTTTCTACCTGAATGGGCCAGTGCAGATCCACTTTGTCCTTGTTCTTGATGTTGTCGAGCGCTTCAAGATATTCGCGAACCGAGCTGAGCACCTGTACATTCACCATATTGTTAGCTTAGCGATAAACATTCGAATCAGCTTACACTTTCAGCCTATATTCAAAAAATATTTCTTTAATTCAACTAATACGGAAAGATTGTCTGACTCTGCATGAGAGAGAATACATGGAATACATGGAATGAGAAGACTGCAGGAATTTCAATTGTGGTTTTGGAACTGCATTTAGAGACGTCAGCATTTGCGTTACCTGCTCCTCCATCAAATTCTTGCCCATTCCAAAGTCTCTGAGGATCGAGAGCGCCACGCGTCGCTGCTCTCTCCAATTCTCGCCGTTCGAGTTGATCACGCCTGGAACATTATTATTTTCAACATTTTTGTTCATAATTTTGATTAGGCTTCACACACTTCGCAAAAAGATTTCGATCAACTCAAAACTGTTATGTATTGGATGCGTATTGGATGCAAATATAAATATAAATTATTTCGAAAATACTCACCCGAATTCGGCGAATACATAAAAATATCTCTACCAATCATTTGTTGATTTTGTTTTGTTTTTATGAACAATAAGAAAGATATTTATAAAAATAATGAACATAACAATTTTGTAATAATTTTAATCACTCACCCGAATTCGGCGCATACATGAATATCTCCTGCATGACAATGTTCTCGGGGCGTCCGGCGAAGTCGTCGCCTTAATAATTATATTATTATCAATAATAGCAGTTTGAGCATCATTTTTGTCTCGAAATATGCTTCACAGTGACCTCAAGTGTGTAGAAAGTTCAATGATCATTAATAGTGTGACCTTCCGCATTGTAAAGCTAAAACTGAAAACCGGTCCTATCTAAGCCCCCCTCCCATGCCAATGCCCACAAACTATTGACTGACCCCTTTCCACGAATGCCTCCCTGATCGCATCGTAGTCCGTGATGAATACGATGGGAACGGGCGCGTAGAGCGTGAACACTCCGTCGAAGGAGGGCGCGAATTTGATCGAAGTGAGGTGCTGACGGGCATAGTCTTGCTGAAATAGAACTGTATTTTAGACCCTCGCAAATCCTCCCGGGAAGTTTATTTCAATTCGAATATGTATCATGATATTCCCAAAAGAGGATCCATCAAGTTTTCACTAATTCTATCTGCTTTGCTTGCTCTTTCTAGAAACAAAAAGTTTTTTTTAAAACGTAGAAAATCAGCGACGTTCGTACCTGGAACATGTTTCCCACTAGCGGCCATGGGAACGGGCCTCGAGGGTAGCGGGCGACCATGGAGTAGTACCGGTAGAGGGCGTAGACAAGAAGAGTTGCTAGTCCGAGTAGGAACAACATAGCTGTACGAGAAAAACGATGAGCAAAAAACGCAAGTTGGGAGAAACGAGGAAGCATTTGCGCGATAAAAAACATGCTGATAAGAGTATCTCGTTAAAACGTTGTGAATCTACCAATGCATTATAATCGTGAACGTAAACGAGGAGGATGCTCAGATAATCGTGGAAGAACTCATATCTTATCTGACAGTGAAAAGTTATTAGGCATTCCCAATACGCCCTGCACATTGAAACAGCGCGCTCTTATAGCCAGCGTGCTTGTTTCCTTGCTCTTTCGTGTGTATTCTTATCAGCACTATTCCCGAGTGTGAGATGAAATCGCGGCTTTCGCAACCCTTCCTCGACTACACTTCGGCAGACGAAAGGCAAGAAATCAGGGTGAGTTGTGTGCGGGGAAGTTCCCATCAGTGAGTTTACTCAGTTCACGCAGTTGTCTCTCCATTTTCTCCACTTGATCGCTCATCTCTGGTTCCCATCAGTGAGAGTTCTCTGGAATAGCGATGTTCCCCTTCTGATTATTGTACACTCACTTCTCGTCCAATGATTTCATCATGGGGCTCTCTGAGTGTTAGAAAATCGAAGAACTATTGACCATCGTTGTTCTCTGAGATCTCATTAGCTTTTACTGCGTCTCTCAAATAATTGTGATCTATGATTGAGTAGACAAATTTCGAGTGCTTTGGCTTGATCTGAGTTCTTGCCAGAGTGAGAGCAAATAGAGCAGAGTTCTCACTGTCTTCTTCCCAACTCTACTTAACTCAGTGCCAACCTCAACATAATATCTGACAGGCGAGAGGTAATACGAAATGAAGAGAGCCCATTTCATACCGAAGTGTAACTAACGGGAAGTGACGCATGCGTAAGACGAAATGTTGAGGAAATCAGTGATCCCGGTGATCAGGCTTCGCAATAACGAGGGAATTTCGTAATCTCTTCGGGAAGGGAAACTGATCAAGCCGTTTAAATTACGTGTGATTTTTCTGAAAAATGTCACTATTTCGCAATGAGTGAGTGTATTCAAGAAACGAAACTGATCATGAAATCGGGAAAGCCTGTCATAATTCAGAACAAATTTGCTGCTATATTGAAGTAGAGTACTTCTGCTGCTTTTGTTTAAAAAACAACTGATTTATTTCAATAACGAGAAATTGTTGCGCAAAGTAGGACATCTTCTAATACTTTATTATTAGAAAGTTATGAATTAGGAATGAAATCGAAAATTGTATGACAACCGAGAAACAAAAAAAACTAATCCAACGACTCGTCATTGTGAACATCGACAAACTTGCACAGTGTCTTCTCGCCAATCCAGCAAGTGGAACCGTCGCCCTAGAAAGAAATATTACGGGTTGGGCAGCAAATTTTCAAATCGAGAAGGACGAAATTCTAGGAGGTTTTGGGTCCTTTATGAATATGCAAAACAATCAAAATATTTTTAAATCGGAATCGTTTTCCGTTACCTTGTCATCTTTTCTCACGAACGTCCATCCATCCGGACACTCTTCCGGCGAGCAAAAAGGTGCCGTGCCGAACCAGGCGTAGGTCTAAAATAAATGGGATATATAAATGGGATAAGTTAATATACGTCAAGGTCAGGGATCCGTGTTTCTTATTTCGATAGTCAACTTTATCGTAAACTTCACATTAAATTAAATAAACAGCGGTTCAAACCGTATCCAATCCATCATTGAACATTGAAGCCGCGACAGAAGCCGCTACGTATAGTACAATTAGAACGAGGTGAATACAGAGCATTCTGAAATGAAGTAACGCTTAAATGAGCTCACGCAGTAGAAGAGTACGGAGCATAACCACGATAAAAATTGTAAGTGGAACACAGAATGTATGCAAACTCGGCATCGCATGACAGTCGAAAACACCGATAACATTGCAAGCAAAGCGGATTTGCAGAATCAGTAGGGAACGGCAATAGGGTTGGTAAGATTGCGAAACAAATGTTTGGGAACTACTTGTTCCGATAATTGTGATTATTTCCTGATATCTGTATTTTTAAAAATGCATGTGAATTATCTGCTCATGCATCAGTTTGGATGCGTTGAAACTTTTCAACTATCTATTATAGATGAAATTGGAGCGTTAAAAAATCAAATATCAATTAAATAAAATATTTATTTATTTATTTTTATCTTTAATTATCATAACATCTTCATTTCCATGATTTGAGATAGGAGAGTCCGTAGCGGCGCCGGCCTCCCGTTGCGGACGAATAGTACTGAAATTTTATTTTGGATTTAACAAACACATCTTCCTTAAGCTATTTTTGGCTAATATCCTATAATCTCTAACTGTGAATTTCTCACAGTTCGAGCATTTGTCATTGCTAGCATGAAGGAAAGGAGGAGATACACGAAGAGAATGCGCATTCTTGGGAATCGAGATCTTCGAACCAAAAGCGTCCCTGCTTTTGGTTCAAAGATATCCATTCCCAATAATGCGCGTACTTTTCGTGTTCCTCCTCCTTTCCTTCATGCTAGCAATGCCAATTAAGAGCTGTCAGACTCATTTATCTGTACCGAATCATGCATTTGATTATAACAGAATTGAGCTGAGATGATTTCACGGTAAACAGATTGACTGAACGATGCATGATGTAGTTTGATTGCAGTTGGATCTCAGCCCAGCGGCTGCAGCGTTTGGAAAATTGAGTGCCAGAATTTCATAACTCCACTCCTAGAAAAGCTAGAGTCGTTCTAAGGATCATTCTGCTTCTTGTAATGAGCTCCTGAGAGGATGGTGAAGATTGATCATCTTTCAGTTTTTTTATACCAAAAAGTCACCAAGCATAAAAAAATTTATCGTCAATCATGAAAAATCAAGCGCACGCTTGATGAAAAAACATGGCTGATGCAATAGTAGAGGAGAAAGAGATGGAACGATGGGTTTTATGAAACGTCGACTGATCATTTCGTCGAGACGTATAGGATTTTCTGTAATTTATTTAATTAATGACAAAATAAATTAACGTTATTTCATCCATTTTCGACTTATTTTCTTTTTCTGGCATACGAAAAACCGATTACGGAAGCGTGCAGCTTGTCTATTTTAAATTCGGATTACAATTGTAAAAGTGGAGTAGAATCCCAAAGTTAATTGGCTAATTTTCTGTATGTTATGCGAAATACCTGTAGCTCCACGGGAAGTTTGGCAAGATTAGATTCGAATTCGGAGCGAGTCTGAAAAAAAAACGGAATTTGCGTCAATTTACTATTATTAGTAGAGATCTCTAATAGGTAACTTAAAAGGTAAGGTTCGCTACTTTTTTGAACTATTTTAATTTAAAAACCCTCTTCATTCCACCTCACTCTCTCTCGCTGGACAGGCATGCACTCAAAACTCCATCTTGCTGGAATTCCGGAATAAGTCTAGAGAAGGTATTCGAAGATATACCTTGGCCGGGATACAGGTGATTTTCTTCAAAGATGACTCGAAAGTAGCGATTTCTTCTGCAAAAACATGTTTTTGAATAATATAATATTTTTGAAGTTGCAAAAAAAATTTTTTTTTAAAGAATAACCTTTGAGATTCTTTATAACTTCGTCGGTCTTGCCTGCCCTTGCACTTTTCTGCAAAATATTTATTTATTTTTTCTTTATTGTTGTTTCAGAGCATCGTTTCTTACCACGGTTTGCTATGTTTAAACTGCACAATAGTATTCTTTTTTAAATTATAAAAAATAAGATACGTCGCAATTTGCAGTGAAAGACTCACAAGGGAAGTAGATTTCAAGTCCGTGGTGTAGTCTTGAAGGCGTTTGATAGCGGCCTCGAGCGATTCACGCTATAATGTTCCAAAAAAATCTTGTTAGTATTTGGGCGTTTCCAAGTAAGGCGACTGTCAGGATAAAGTAGCCTCTCATCATTTCTCGTACTTTTATCACTAGATAAACGAGCAAGCGGAATGAGGAGACGAATTATTCAAAAAAAAAATTACGTACACCTTTAGTAAAGCAAGAGTTGCCTTTCTTCACCGCATAAAACGTATTGTTGATCCTCTCTGACATGAATAAGATTTAGCGGTACCTACATTTTTTCAGACTCTGAAAACTTCCCCATGGCCTTCTGAGATCCAAACTACTACGGCGCTACAACTCACCATTTGCAGTGTTAATTGTCTTCCAAACGGCAAGCTTAAATGCGACAAGTGCACCTGTAAAAATATATTTAGCATAAAGGTAAAGGTGCACGTCAAGCGATTTTACAGTCGTAAGACCACGCTTGGTGGGACCCACTGGAAAGGCCAGCTGTTAGTTATAATTTGTATGTTTACGATAAAATGTTTGCTGAACAATTTCCCCATTTCTATGCAAAAAAATGGAGAAATGTGTTTTCTCTCAAAATCCCTCGCATCTCCCTAATTGAGCACATGAATAGGAAGAGGGTTGTCAGAGGGTTGTCAGAGCGGTGAAGAATCCGCGCCTCGTCATTCCTCGTGAAAACTTACCACCAAGATCGTCTGAGGTCAGCTGGCCATCTTGTGCGCGGCATTGCAAATTCAGCGATGCAACCACGATGAGGAGGCCGATCGGTGTCATGACTCTGGAAATGACATTCAAAATGACAGAGAACGACTTAAAAATGACGAAATTGCAGACACGACGTAGACACGTTGACCTATCTATATGGTAGGGTTGCAGGTTCAATATCAATACTATTGACACCTCTTCCCTTCTTCACCCCTCCATGTCAATACTATTGACACGGAGAGGGAAGGAAGGGAAGAGGGGGTCAATAGTATTGATATTGAACCGGAAACCCTACTATATGGCTGTCGTGATGAAGAATCCGCATCTTCATTCCGCGTATTCTCCCGTCACTCGGAACAGTGAGAGAGAACGGGGAATGGTGAGGCGGATTCTTCATCGCGACAACTAGGGATGCCCAACCAATTCCAATACCCAATAAATTGATTTTGCGGCCGCTCACTCCCTCGGAAAATGAGGAATAAAAGTCAATTAATTGGTCAACCCAATACCAATTACCCAATTAATTGGTATTGTCTCTGAGTAATGGGTAGGGTTGATCGTTCGGCTTTCGGAACGGCCGAATGAGAGTGATCAAAATTGCCTCGTTCCGGAATTGATTCAATTAGCGCTCGGAATGAGTTCGGAAAATGAACTAATTGGTTTTCTCATTCCGGAACGGCCATTGTTCGACTCTCGGCCATTCCGAAGTCAGGGGATAATTGGATCAATAGTTCGAAATTCCGTCATTCCGTTCCGAACGATCAACCCTAGTAATGGGTATTGAATTGACATCACTAGCGACAACCCTATTGTTGAGGCGGAGAAAACACTCAAATTATCAAGAGAAACTATGGCGGTGAGCTATCCTCTTGTTTTTGTAGGAAGCATTGTGGTCGGATCAACCTTTATATTTGCATTTTATGAAATGTCAAAAACATGATAGAGCTCTCTTTATTTATCGTGCAATTTCACTCGTCGGAATGGCAAGATATACAGGGTGCGGCAAAAGTATTGTCCCATCGTAATAGTTATTGCTACTTCGCCTCCCATGAACATATAATCCCCAGCCTTTAGCATAATATTGCTTAGGTTCCGAGCTATACATGGTAGAAATTTTAAATATTACAGTCAATCGGTTGATGCGTAGTATTAGTTTAAAAGATTCGAGTAGGGTAGGGTGGGTGTAAACACTCTCGAATAGCATTTTTTTGCAGTGTTATAAGTCCTCGGTTGAGAAAGATAATAAAATGATTGAATTTTTCCTAGGAAGACCATAAATGAAGCTGAATTATGGTGCAAATTGGATGGCTTTGAATTACCTTTCAATCGCAATATGATTTTTGAACGAAAATTTTTAAACGGCGCACACCTACTTGTCTATACTATCATTGAGTCCCATTGTCGTAGCGACTGAGATAGACAAGTCTTCATATTTTTCCTAGGAGATGCAACCATCATATATATTTATGGCATAGTTTATTCCCTCAAAAAATTTTGTTCCACGTCAGAATAATTTTTAACATTGGCGGGATTCAGCGTTTTTCACAAAAAAAGAATATTCTAAAACTTCTACATAACATTAGCCAACTAAGTAGATCAACCGTTGAAAAATCATTAAATTATTGGGAAAACTGTTTTTTTTTAGTTTCGGAGCTATGGCTTCAGTCTTAACATAAAAATAAGAAAATCGATTTTTTGAAGTGGTGGATCTCTCGACCTCGAGTGGTCCACTCTAATAGTCCCAACTAACGCTGAAGGAAGAATACTATCGATTTCTCACCGGGATGCGAAAGAAGGGTGATGAGGCTCCATAATCCATATTTGAAATCTTAGGGATACAAACCAGATAAAATAAAAAATTGTTTTTAGCTCAAGAAAGCACGCGGCGCAAGGTAACTTTATTGGAATTCGAAAATAATTCAGCTTTAGAAAACGGACTTAGTAAACATCAGTTATTGTGCCACGGTAAAGTTTACGTGTACTCTACAATATTTGGGCACAGGCGGGTTGCATGTCCTTGAGCCGCTCATGAGATATGATTGAATACTTTTGGGACAATACTTTTGCCGCACCCTGTAGTATGCGGAATGATGAGATTCTTATTTCTAAGCGCTTTATTCTATAGGTATTCTCAAAACATGTGTAAAAAGCCCCCCCACAAACAAGGAGCTTACTTGATTTAGAGAGCAGGCCATGTGAAGATAGCCGAAGCGAAAAATATATGGCTTATTGGTCGGTTGTTCGCATTTGAGAATAATTTTGGCTACGGCCCACGTTCTCTGTTTTGCTTTATCACCCGCCCACTGCATTTCATCAATGTCGGGAAAGAAATATGCTGGTGATCCTTGAAATTATATCATTTGTATTTCCGCATTGCGATATTTGTTATAGCGCTAGTTGTTTTGCTTGGATGACTTCGTAATCCTATTGTGTTTCAAGCATCATTTTTGTGGATGAAATTTGAAAAAAAAATTCAATTAAAAATGAATTGTGCATTTGACTATGACAGAATTGAACCGAACTAGTGAACAGATTGGCCGAACGATTCTCTTTTCTTTCTTATTCCTCTTCTCTTACATTCTTTCAGTACACTATTCTTGTCTCTATTCCTTAATTATTTCAATTCTGTTCTTATTTGCACGTTGCTACTTAGGTATTCTGCAAATGTTGCTCGGTGATAGATTGAACTTCTAAAACAAATTTAACAATTAAATTATATATTTATTAGTTAGACTTTATTTATATCTTCTTCAATTCCAGTCGGATTTAAGGTTAGAGAATCCTTCACGTCGGCCTCTCATCTGAAATGTATGGGTTCAGTAACTGAACGACGTCTCAAGTCGACTCGGCGAGAGAGTGCGCGGAATAGTGGAAAGACAAGTCGACAAAGAAAATTCGAAAACGGACATGTCGACAAATTTCCATGAGCGCGCACACGACTTTGAAAGCTATTTCCGCATGATTCCGCTATTATTTTTTCGATATTTTATATAAATTTCAGTTGAAAAGGAGTAAGAGAAACAGATTATCACGGTAAATTTAAGTAAAATTAAATATAAACAGTTTCTTTGTCGAAACGGTTTTTGTCGAAATGTCCGTTTCCGAATTTTCTTTGTCGAAATGTCTTATCACCCGCGGAATGAGGAGAGGTTTTTTTATTCATTTGCCATTCAAAATTCTCACCACTCGAGCATTAGCCATTGCTAGGATCGAGGCAATGAAGAGGAACACGAAGAGAAGGCGCATTCTTTGAACCAAGTAGGGTTGCAGGTTCGGTATCGGCAATCCCGCGCGAGCGAGGCGGTATGTAAAGAGGGTGCGAAAATCCCGCAACCCTCTTTCTCTCCCATTCCTCCCTTTATCCTCTCCCTTTGTTTGAGGTGCGGGATTTTCGCATCCTCTTTGCATACCGCCCCTCTCGCGCCGTAATAACGTAACCGATCTCGAACCGGCAACCCTAGAACCAAGAGAAAAGATATGTCTTAGAGCCTAGCACACTGACTTTTATCGGGATATCTCACTAATCCAATCTGTATTGAATTCAATGAATTGTTAGTGACCAAATTGAGAAACATTTTTACAATGATTAGATTTGACTGAACGATCTACGTTAGCAGTGTGACTACAACGAGAATTCCTCTCGTTGTGGACTGCTTTTAAATCAAGTATAATACAACAATTTATCGTTAAAGCATGAATAAACATTATGATAAATTTTGAAATTCCATGAGAAAATGGTAATAGTTGAAAATTGCGGCTGGCCGATTACTAGGGTTGACCGTTCGGAATGACGGAATCGATTCGGAAATCACGTAGTTTCACTCTTTTTCCGGAAAAACGTGATTTTCGATACGGAATCGATACGGAATTGGCCTTGTTCGACTCTCATTCCGGAATGGATGCAAATTGCCTCCTTTGTTCTCACTCCCTCTCTCCTCCCCCACTCTTTCTCGTCGAGAGGAGTGAAACATATATGAAACATCGGAAAAGATACAAAAAAATGGTGTTGGTTTAGTTCTCATTGTTAGTATGGTTGTCTAAACGATATCGGGATAACGGGCCCATTTAGGGAGGGAAAGCTAAACGTGGCACGTTTAGCTCCCTCTCTCCTACCTCTTCCCTAGAGGCGAGCGAGAGATCATGCGTAATGAAGAGAACGCTTCCCATCTCAGGCGCCGAGAGGTGAGGGGGAGCTAAACGTGGTACGTTTAGCTCCCCCTCCCCTCGTATTTTCTAAACGGGCCCGTAATGGAGAGAGGCGCCATTACGTGCCCGTTTAGCCCGTATTGCCAACTCTGTTAGACATAGTATCCAATGAAGTTTTATCCTTCTGTTTGATTTTTTATGTAATTGTTACATTGGTAGTTATGTAAGCACTAATTCTCGTTAAGAATAAAAGCCATCCGCGAAAAATTGTTAGTTCTCATTGAAATCAAATAAGGTAATCACTTGAAACACAACTGGAATATCAGAATTGACCTCGAAACCCGCAAGCAGGCCGATCTTTGCGGAATCGATTCGAGGAATGAGAGCGATCCGGAATCGATACGGAATTGGGGGAGAATCACTCTCATTCCGGAATGGGCTCATTGTTCGCTCGCCCATTCCGGAATTGATGCAAATTGATCTCTCCGATTCGGAATTTTCCGATTCCGATTCCGATTCGTTAACCCTACCGATTACACCATTCATCAATTTATTCGTTAGGATCCTCTTCGTTGATAGTTCTCCTGCGGAGGACCTTGAATCCAAACACATCCTTCCGTTTCACAAAAAAAGATTTGGATTATCTATGTTGGAAGGAAGGCGTAATGGCCGAGTGCTGGTTATCGGTGAGGAATGTTTTTACTTTGAGGAATTCCATGGTTTTGGGTGCCTGGTCGTTGGTTATTATAATTCTATCAGGAAATGAAACCCGAACATCTGAACGGATTTTTTTTCTGATCTCGTTGTCACAAAATGGGGAATGTCAGAATTCTCATGGATTTTTTTTTAACGGAACTGTTAAATTCCATGCTTGTCGATATCCCTTTTCCGCTATCAAAATTCTCGTGAACGTGTCGATACGCCAAAAAAGTATGGGATTATGACTTTAAATAAAGCAATTATTATTTATGAAATTGTCAATATTTCTCCATTAAATCGTCAATTATTTCATCATTCCCCCCTCCTCCATTCCCCTCACTTCACCCTCCATCGCTCCTCCCACGCGGTCGACCATGCCCTCTCTCCCTCTTCTCCTCTTCCTCCTGCTCGCGTCTCTCATCAGCCACAGCGAGGCGAATTCTCCCGTAAGCTTTGACTACCGTACCCCCTCTGATACCTCTCAAATATCTTACCCTACCGTATCTACCCCCAAATGTCTGATTACCGTACCCTCTCAAATATCAGAAATACGTGTGCGAGTTGTTGACCGCCTACCGTACCCCAAGAATCGATTTATCACTAACTGACTTATTATTTACCTGACTTATTATTTACTAACTGACTTATTATTTAATTCAGAAATACGTGTGCAATTGGCTGGGCACGGCTCCGTTCTGCCGGGGCGAGTGCGAGTTCCCCTGGAAGGAGTTCCGCAAGGCCAAATATGTGGAGGTTGAGGTAGGATACTATTCAAGTTCAGGGTTAGTTCATTTAAATGTGGGATACTGTTAGAAATATTGAGTAGTTTATATGAAAGACCAAAGACCAAAGATCAAAGATCAACCCCTCCAATATTTTAGTCTCGCAACAGCGTCAACGAGAACGAGAAGGGCGAATCGATCGAGTTCGGATGGGTGAGGCATTGATTATCGACTGTACTCCATCAGTTCTCGATTACTTCCCTTTTTATGTAATTGAATTCAAAATATTGAATTTCGGGCACTATGTCAGATGAGAACTGTTTCGCAATATGTTCTCTGACATAACAGTTTTCTCTCGGGTCGTAAAGTTCTCATTAGACATAGTGCCGAATTTCGTAATTTCATGCCCTATTTTGTCGTAAAATTCTTCTTACACTTTATCTTTTCAGTCGTGCTGGCTCGGCATGAAAACGCTCTGCTGCAGGGAATATTTCGAAGAGGTGGTGCCCGACCAGCAACCGTAACCCCGAGTACCGTACCCTCTGAACGGATACGGTAGTCCCTCCGATTATCGATCGATACCGTACCCATTCTCAGACTTGCTAATAAACGATTTCATTTTAAACTTGTCTTTTGGTCTGACAATTCGATTATTCGACATACTGTTTCTCTGTGAGCAAGACACTCCTTCTCAGATGGATAGCTTTGCGAGATACTGAAACATTCAAGATCGATAACTAATCACTGACTTTACAAATCTTTATCACAGCAGGCAAAATTACAACGCTAATTGGAGCTGGACCCGAAATGTCTGGCTGATTGGAACAATAGAAATACAACTACAATAATTTAACTAATTGATGCCGGCAATGAGCAGTTTATGACTGATATTAGCTAATTAGCCTCTTATTACTGCTTGAGGTAGCTGGCGAGGAGCGTGGCGCCGTACTTATCGAGACAGCTCTGCAATAAGTGAATAATTATGATGAAAGTGATCTTTGATCTTTGACGGGACAAAGATAAGATCAATCAAAGTTGGCGCACATCAAAGATCAAAGATCAACGACCAACCTCATGGATGAAGGAGTACTCGCAGAGGCCGGTGCCTGTCCAGAACGCGTTCAGCTGCAAATAAAAACCAGTTTGTGTTTCACAACTCGCAGCTATCTCCTTCTTCTTATTTTTATTCAATTTTCGACTAACTATCGAAAAGCTAAAGTCAAAGAAAAAAAAGAGTTAAAACAATAATAATAATAACAAATAACCTCATATTTCTGCAGCAGGAAGCCGGCATTGGCGACCGCCCGCAACAGCGTGGGCACCTGCGCGATCGTGTGGATCTCCACCATGATCTGCAAAATTATAATAATTATTATTCAATTGATAATTAATTTATTAAGTAACTATAATCTATAAAAATTAAATAAAATTGGAAACACACCTGGCAGACGGAATTGCCGCTGAGGAACTGCGGCAGGACGGTGAACTCGGCGCCTGCAAATACAAATCCTTTTGAACGATTAGAATCATAAAATAACTTCTGTCAATACCTATGTTCGTACTCTCCTATGCAAGGTATTTCGTTTTTAAATAAATTTGAACTGATCTATCTCGTCTTCCACTCACTCCTAAGAAACTAGCCCCCCAATAGCTCGATTTCTAAAACGATTTTCGCTAATGGCCATAATATTCGTAAATTATTTGCTCACTCTCAACATCTCAATGTGGCCCTGACCTAATACTCCAAATACGATTTTTCCAACTGATAAAAATACTCAAAGTTACTTTTTGACATTTATTCAAATTCTGAAACCAACCCTCAATGTCCATCTTGAGCATCTCAATGTGGTCGTGGCTCACTTTTCACTAATTTCTCCATTTTTACAAACTTCCTCATTTAGGGCCTTCTTATCGTGATTTTTTAAAGGAGTTTCCCTCTAACATAACTCTGAAACGTACCCTCAATGTCCATCTTGAGCATCTCAATGTGGTCGTGGCCCATCTTCTTCATCAGGTCGGCCACCGTGTAGTGCGGGGGCGACTGCAAGTATCGCGATCATCAACTTTTACTTTCACATTAGCACTGGCAACATTATTCTCACATAATTTTCGTGTAAAACACTCGATGTTCTCTTAGAAACTGCACAGAAAGACAAATGATAACGCGCAAAATGAGTGTTGCACTAGCATTTTCTATTGAATTTCTACGACTTTCTACTGAATTTCTCAGGATGCATCGTGTATTTATTTTCGAAAACAAATAATTTCTCACCGCCGTGAGATCCGTCGTGGGCGCGATCATCGCGTGCACAAACTTGGCGTTGATCGCGTCGAGGCCGGCCAGGGCGGAGGGAGAGGCCGCGTTCTGAAAAAAATGTATTGCTATATTGTTGTTGTTTTTGTTTTGACTCCATGTTTTGTAGTCTATAAAGCGCATTCTAGAATAAGGGAAGCTATGTTTTTGTGAAAGTTATTTAGGAGAGGCCGGCCAGGGCGGAGGGAGAGGCCGCGTTCTGAAAAAAAATGTATTGCTATATTGTTGTTGTTTTTGTTTTGACTCCATGTTTTGTAGTCTATAAAGCGCATTCCTTAATAAGGGAAGCTATGTTTTTGTGAAAGTTATTTAGGAGAGGCCGGCCAGCGCGGAGGAAGAGGCGGCATTCTGGAATGGAATTAGAGATCAAAGATCAAAGATCATAATGGGCATCTGCGGTAATTTGGGATGATCTAGGGTGGCTAAACAAAGATATCGGGTCAGAGAGGGCGGAGGGGGAGGCTGCATTCTGCAAATATTATAACGTATTTTCATTTCGGGAGTTCAGAGATCAAAGACCACCCAATATTATATATGAGGCGGTTTGCGTTAGGATCAACAAGTGTCGGGAACAGGTAAAAAATCGAAAGTGCTCAAAAGTTGGCCCTAGGGGTTGTTTTCGATGCTGAACAACCTGGTATGGTCGATTTCGCAATATTTCCCCTTTTCGCTCCAGGGTGGCTCCCCCTCATTTTGCCTGAAAATGCGTTTTTCGAGTTTTTCTCGTCCGAAACGCGTGAAAAAGTCGAAAATTTTCGCGACCTTAATCAGAATTTCGAGCTCTATCTCGCGGTTATGTTGAAATCTCATGAATGTTTTTCGTTTTCGAGAAAAAGTCGTTTTTTGACCCGATCGAGTGCGGGCAAAATCGTTTAGCCAAACGAAAGAGCATGTTTTTACGATTATTTTGCGCTATTGGATGATATTTTTATTTGAGGCAAAATATATTTTATATCGCTTTTTGTGAAAAGTCGAAAAATAAAATTTTCTGTATACCACCGTGTTGGTGCTCATTTTGAAGAGCTTGTTGAACTGATCATTTTTTGTGTTGGACTTTTTCTCGAAAACACTTCCTTCAGAAGATACAGCTTTTTAAATATGCTTTATCGGCCGTCTCATGAAAATAGCCTCTTTGATAGCTTGTAACTTTTGAAGGAAACGTTTTCAAAAAAAAGTCCAACACAAAAAACGATCAGTTCAACAAGCTCTTCAAAATGAGTACCAACACGGGGGTATACAGAAAATTTTATTTTTCGACTTTTCACAAAAAGCGATATAAAATATATTTTGCCTCAAATAAAAATATCATCCATTAGCGCAAAATGATCGTAAAAACATGCTCTTTCGTTTGGCCAAACGATTTTTCCCGCACTCGATCGGGTCAAAAAACGACTTTTTTCTCGAAAACGAAAAACATTCACGAGATTTCAACATAACCACGAGATAGAGCTCGAAATTCTGGAGTAAATCGCGAAAATTTTCTACTTTTTCACGCGTTTCGGGCGAGAAAAACTCGAAAAACGCATTTTCAGGCAAAATGAGGGGGTGCCCCCCTGGAGCGAAAAGGGGACATATTGCGAAATCGACCATACCAGGTTGTTCAGCATCGAAAACAACCCCTAGGGCCAACTTTTAAGCACTTTCGATTTTTTACCTGTTCCCGACCCCCGTTGAGGCTTGTTGATCCTAACGCAAACCGCCTCATATTTCCTTTTTTTTATTTCCTAACGTGCATTTTAGATTTGAAAGGGTTTTGCTACTAAGAAGGGGTGATTAGGAGAGGCCGGCCAGCGCGGAGGGAGAGGCCGCGTTCTAGTAGAGATCAAAGATCATTAATGGTCCCATCCTCCGCTCTCACAATACATTTTACAAGATCAGAGATCAAGGTTCGCAAAAGATCAAAGACCACCATCCTCACCATATCCACCGTGATAATCGTGGCCGCTCGACCCGTCGCCTTCTGGTAGTCGCTCTCGAAGGAGATGTCGTTGTGGGAGCCGAGCGAGAACACCACTCCGCCCTGGAAATTCAAATTCTGAGATGAATATCAGAAGCGCTTGTCCCTGATAAAAAATACCGTTCTAACATGCTGGAAAGACAAACATTCGAACGATCATTTATTGGTTAATTCGTGAAACATCTCAAACTAAAATTTGTATGATAATGTCAAAGACAGGCAAAGGCAAGGGATACTCATTCTCGATTAGGAGAGGATTGATCTTTGATCTCTAGCCATTCTCACCTTGGGCATGGCCCACGGGTTGCACAGCCACTTGCCGCCGTCGCCCACCGAGCCGACGCGCACGAGCGACGGGCAGTACGCCTGTTTAAAAATACATTTGATCTTTGATCTTTCAAAAACTCGAAATGGGGCCGCCTACGAGACAGAGATTTTTTTTTACATATTTCTTTGTTTTTTTGTATTATAGTAACCATGAGAACATTGACACCGTTACTACCCCTGATCTTTGATCTCCCGTTTTCTGATCTTTGATCTTTAATCTCCCATACCTCCGCCACGATCGGCAGCAGCACCTGCGGCACCGTCGGGTTCTTCGTGGCGAGTGCCGCCTCGAACATCTTTCTGAAAGAGTAAATGATCTTTGATCTTTAAAATTAAATCTATGATTTTAGCTTTATCATTTCGCTTATTCTCGCACACACATCACATCGTGAAAATCTTCGCCTACCAAATTATTTGTCCAAATGAATACTATAATAGGAACTTTCAATACTTTTCGGTCACGGATGGACAAAGTAGAGGTCAAAAATCAAAGATCAAGTATCATCAACCACTCACTTCCTCTCCTTCGCTTGCTGCTTGAAGAACTCGGCGGTGCGCGCGTCCAGGCGGGGCTGCGATGAGGGAGAGAGGGGCAGGCTGCTGAAAGTGATTAATGATTGATCTTTGATCTCTTGATCGAATATATTATCGATATGCAAGATTGTTGACAACAATGAAAGTAATTGGTAGTGCAGACCGCTGGAGGTGATATTCGATCTCTATTGGATGATCTTTGATCTCCTGATCGTTTATCTTTTATCTATGCTCAGTAAACAAAAATGAATGCTGGAGGTGATCTTTGATCTTTTGGGATCATAATTGTTCTTTAATCACTAAGGTCGTTGCTTAGCGCACTCTGTTCCGGGCATCAACACAAGACAACGGGAGTAGGGATGTCAAAACGATATTTTATAACGATATTTTGGCGATATTTGTCCTCTCAATCCTCAATACGATATATCGTTTTGCGGTTTTCCCTAGGAATGAGAAAGAGGGAAAGGACATGATGCAACGGGAGGCCAACGCATCCTCGGATTCTCGTCCAACACAGTTTTCAGAATGACCAACCTCTGCTGCGTGGGAGAGACGGCTGCTTCAGGGACGGGCATCTTGCCGACGGAGGCGGAGCGGGGAGGAGGCAGACGGGAGGGCTGATTGCCCGGCTGAAATGGAGGGCGATTTTAATCGAACATTGGGACAGCCGACGGAGAAAATGCGTCGCTCGCTGAACATGTAGAGAATTAGACGCGCTATTCCAGTTCTAAGCGAGCTACCCGAAGAAGAGAGGCCCCCATTTGGCCTGCTAAGTCATACTGAACCCTCCTACGGCTTAGGGTCTAACGACTAAAACCACCCACCTCTCTTCTCCTTTCGCCGTGCTCGCTGAAGGTGTAGAGGAGGAGTACGATGCCACTAATCTAGCACTAAGCCTCTCAAACCTTCCCTACTAAGGTACCCTACCTAAGGACTAAGGTACACTAAGGCTTAGGGTCTAAAGACAAAGACCACCCACCTCTCGCACCTCCCTCCTCGCCTGTCCGTGCTCGCTGAAGGTGTAGAGGAAGAGCACGAGGGCCGCACCCACCAGCACGATCGTCACCACGTTCGATTGCGACATGCAGCACCTGCAAATGGAGGAATTTTAGAATAGTCCTAAGGGCTAAGGTTCCTTAAGACTTCCTAAGGTTTCAATTCAGGTCAGGTGTTCTCTAACCTATTAGAAAAAGTCTACATGCGCAAAGAGCAATATTTGAAGCTTTAGGTTACTCCTACGATATCCTAGCAGGGGCCCTACGCCATGCGATTACGAGCAAAGACCAAAGATCATGCAAAATTTGAAGCTTTACGTTATCCTGAACTTAACGCCTGAAATATCATAGCAAAAGGCCTAAGCCACGCGAGAATAACCAAAGATCAAAGATCAAAGAGCACACGGACCTGGACTTGGCCATTGCCTAGCAGACGAGAAACCGACCGGCTGGGAGGAGCGCGAGAGGCGAGAATGAGGGAGAGAGGGGGAGGGGAGAGGCAAATGGCGCTGATCGTATGGTAATGATGCAAATTGATCGAAGACATGGCGGAATTGAGCAGTCAAATGCTCGAAATTCGAGCTCTAATTCTGGAGAGACCGAAATTTGCATAATCCGAAAGCGAACTTCGTTGAGTTCTCTTATGATACACGTGTGTAATCCGAAGTAGAGCTCGAAATGTGAGCCACCGTCGCTCACCCTCTCTCTCTCTCTCTTCATCCGAGCGGACGAAATATTGTGCGAAATTATGACACGGAGGCTCATATTTCGAGCTATACATTTGTGAACTAGCACGAAATGCTAGTGGAAAATGCGTTGAGTGGTCTTCCAACGCCAAGTAGAGAGCGACAGAGACGGGCCAGGGTAGATTGCAATAAACGCGCCTGGGGCGGACAAAGAAAGTCCCTTTCACAGGCGCCTCTCTCGATTCCGACATGCTATTTTACGACGCTCACTCCAACTCGGGTTGTTTGCTCGAACTATCATACTATCATAGTGCGAAGCACGGCTCAACTTTTCATGGCTGTCAAGGAGAAGAATTCACCTCTTCAGTCCTCGGCCAAAGTGACGAGAGAGCACGAGAAATGAAGAGACGGATTCTTCACCCCGACATGGCTGACCTCACCTTACCTCATTTTATCGATGCGAATGTCGAATATCGAACGAAAAAGGAAGCGCCACTATTTGGTCGATCTATCGAAGTTCAGCGTTAGGCTCAAGTATCGCGCGAAAACGGTGCCTATTTGTACAGCAGGGACGATGTTTTGAGGAACGAGATGAGGGATGAGAGGCAAAAAAGTCAGAGGGGAAAGAAAGAAGGAATAATGAAGGACAAGGGACACATCTCCCCTGTTTCCAAGACAGCCGGGATGGATGCGACATGACGGATGGAGGAGGGAGTGGGGGTCCCGACATCTATCCCATTGTTGCCCAAATAGTGGACCGCATCGGTCACGCACTAAGGAAGATGAATTCTTCTTGAAATTTTGCTCCGTTAGATGTACAAAGGCTGTACAAAACAACAACATTTTCAGCGCAGCGACACGCCTTATAATATCGCGTATCTGTTCAAACAATATTGAGAGACCGCGGGAAGTGAGGTGGATCACTGGATTTGGCTGCCCTTGCTCGTCACGGCCCCCTTCACAGTGATGTTTCACTTATCTTGGAAGCATGGTTCGGTTGAGAGGGGCAACATGGAGAATGGAGACAGGGGACTAACAAAGCAGGGATTGTGCGGGATTTGTTTCGGTTGTGTGAAGAGAAAAACAAGATGAAACAACGAAACCTCGACCGAATTTTAAAGAGATGGTGAAATATAAAAAAGGGTGTGTGGGGATTTCATTCGGTTGTGTGAAGAGAACCCGCGAAAACAAGATAAAACAACGAAACTCGTTTCGGATTTTGATGAGAAGAGTAATTACAATTTGACAACCATAAAGGCGAAATCAATTGTCTTAGTAGACTCAACGATCTTCTTCTTCAGTTATCCCAAGGTAAAAGTGATGATCATGTTGTGATCTTCCAATCATACGATAAAAAGTGAGAACTATGATTGGTGGGGTTTCCGGTATGACCGGCTCAAAAGGGGTGGAGTGAACAAAACATGGTTGGTAGGAATAGGGAACCGCATCAGCTATTGGAGTAAATGTGTCCCGAAAAAGTAGTAGGATTGCACGTTCAGTATCGGGATTATCTTCTCGCTCGCGTCAGACGGTTAGAGATGAGAAATATCACGCGAAAGTGAGAGAATCGGCAAGGAAAGAGGGTCGGCGATCACGAATTTCGGAAACGGCAGATCTCGATGCATCTACTTTGGCACTGCTCCCCTAATAGGCCATCTGATAACTCACCTAACGGCCACGAATTATACTACAGAATTGGGTGAGTTGTTAGGCACCAAATTAGTTGGGGGAAGCGCTATTGGCTGTCCTATCACGGGTCTCCTGTAAAAACGTAGGAGAATGAAAGCCTTTTGCGACAGGAAAAAATATTTTGTCACATATTTTGTTGAAACTTGTCTACATCAATAACAGGAGAGGGATGAAAAAATTTGTTCCCTTTGTTTTTCAAAATTTGCATAATTATAGGGATGATAGCCTTAAAACTACAAAGGGCTATTTCTCGCTCAGCTTTTGAGCTATTGAGTTCTAGTTTGCTTAGATCGATTAGAAATTGGCTAATATACAATTTACATAACTGGGGGTACATGCAAAATTTGCATCTTAGTTGTGTAAAACTCGGAAAACCGTTTTCTATTGTGCTTTATGCAAATTATCTCGGAACTTTCCTCTTGGGGGTATGATTTTTTCATTTGTATCGATTTCCCATCCCCAAATTAGTATTACCTTGTATTTCGTTAGTCATCAAGTTGGCCAGCATGAGCTGCGCTCATGAGGAGTTCATGGACCATTTTTTAGTAAATAATTTATGTTTCCGATGATAACTCGCTTCAAAATTATGCAAACTACAACTTTAAAAATGGAAAATCGTACCTTTTTTCGAGTTCTACAAAACAGTTTTAGTCGATCAAGTGCTCAAAATATACCAAATCGAGATTTTTCGTGAAAATCGATTTCACTTTCACAAAGCTCACTGTGTTCATAACAAAAAAGATATGCTCTGTTTCGAAAAACCTTTTTCCCATTCCAACAGAGAACTAAATACCTTAATATTGATTCCCACTTTCAATATTTACATTTTCTAAAGCCCTGATCTGTTTCCATTGTGGGAACAATGAGCTTTGTGAAAGTGAAATCGATTTTCACGAAAAATCTCGATTTGGTCTATTTTGAGCACTTGATCGACTAAAACTGTTTTGTAGAACTCGAAAAAAGGTACGATTTTCCATTTTTAAAGTTGTAGTTTGCATAATTTTGAAGCGAGTTATCATCGGAAACATAAATTATTTACTAAAAAATACAAGTCCATGAACTCCTCATGAGCGCAGCTCATGCCACAGCATTCTGACCCCCATTGTTCTCTCCAGATAAGGGTGAACAATGGATGCAAATTTCGCGCCGAAATCCCGACACGAAAGAACTGCAATTTCCCGCTCGATTCAAATCACAGAGCGGGGAGAGCGGTCGCTCCCCCCGCCCAGGCCTTGCAGTTCGGTTCATGCAAAGTGAGCGAGTGCGTATGTAAAGTGCTCGCCCTTTTCTGTCGGGGCAGAATGCTGTGATGCTGGCCAACTTGATGACTAACGAAATACAAGGTAATACTAATTTGGGGATGGGAAATCGATACAAATGAAAAAAATCATACCCCCAAGAGGAAAGTTCCGAGATAATTTGCATAAAGTGCAATAGAAAACGGTTTTCCGAGTTTTACACAACTAAGATGCAAATTTTGCATGTACCCCCAGTTATGTAAATTGTATATTTGCCAATTTTTAATCGATCTAAGCAAACTAGAACTCAATAGTAGGGATGGCGAATGAAGAGAAAAATGAGAAATGAAGAGGCATTTTCTCTCCCTCTCATTTTGCTCTTCATGAAGAATGACCCGGCTGTGCTACCTCTTCATGAAGAGCTGTTAGTGAATGACGCATAAATCGCCTACCAATAGAGATATCGATCTGATTTTTTGGCATGAACATGCCAGCCCCAGTACATTTAGCTTGCGCTAAAATTTGCATACCATAATTTGCCTCAATCAGGTTTCGTTGACAACTGGTTCATCTTCTGAGACTTTGTAGGTTTTTAAAATGGTCGAATTATTGCTTAGACTTCACCGACTGTGGTATGCCAACTATTTTGAAGGCCAAAAAACATGATTCAGCTTCATAGATTGACTGTTTTATTGTTACATTTCTCGATCCACAGGCGCCCCGAAACTTTACTACAAACCTTATTTCGGGTTATTAAAATACTGTATGTGAGTGTGCCACCCGTTATTCATGCAATAACGAAGGAAAAACGACTGAAAACGATGCACTTTGACCAAGCTCTTCATGAAGAGGTGACCGATTCGCCCCCCTCTTCATGAAGAATGACGCCGCACCGCCATCCTTTGTGAGGGAGAATGAAGAGTGCAATTTTTTTCTTCGTTCGCCATCCCTACTCAATAGCTCAAAAACTGAGCGAGAAATAGCCCTTTGTAGTTTTAAGGCTATCATCCCTATAATTATGCAAATTTTGAAAAACAAAGGGAACAAATTTTTTCATCCCTCTCGTGTTATCGATGTAGACAAGTTTCAAAGGAATTTGATGATTAAAGAAAATTTCTGTCGCAAGCCTTCCTACGTTTTTACAGGAGACCCGTGCTATTAGGTACTATAGTAGTAGTGCTCACCGTCGAGAGCCAAGGAGAAACGAGGACTTCTTCATGTGCCTTCTCCTAGCTGACTGACTGACAGGCCCGCTTCACCCTTTCATGGATACAACCACGTTCGGTTGATGGTAGGGATGGCTTGACATCTTGTCTCTTCATTTCACGCACTCTCTCACCGGTTAGAAAGGCGAGAGAGCGCACGCAACATGAGGAGAGTCATTTCTTGCCAAGCCATCTCCAGTTGATGGACTGCCCCATAGTAACCAACACAACAGAAGGCATTGTGCGGGTTTTGTTGAGATTGTATGCTAGGACAAGTCAATTCGATTTGGATGGGGTTGATGAATACATTTTCGCATCACTACAGTTCGGTAAACTAAAAAGAGGCTCTTGTGCGTGGTTTGTTTCGTTTCTATGTGGGAAACTCCGAAAAATATGCTGAAACGACGAAACTCAATTCGCAACCTAAACCGTTTAGTGGAATATTTTGCGCCACAGTACGAAGTTTGCTTGGGTCTCATTTGCGAAATCATTTTTCGCCCTTTTATATTATTGCCCGAAGAATTTGATCACGAATAAGGTTGGGAATACGTGTTCTTCTTGTTCTCGTATAACGAGGAAACCAACAAAACGAGGCGGATTGAGCGGGCTTAGTCGCGATTTTCTGCTTTTAAAGAAGGCGTCCCACGAATCGCGCGGGCGGCTATGCAAAGTGAGGAGTGAGAGGGCGCGCTCTCCTCATTTCGCACGCTCTCTCGCTCGTTGCCTGCGCGCGCAAGGTCACTTGGAACGCAGCCAACTGCTCGTATCTCAATTCAAAAGAAAATTGGCAACATGGGAGTTTCGAAAGAGTTATCGGGTAGCCACGACCCACCATCTCACACTCAGTTAGCCAGATATTCGTGGGACGCCTCCTTTAAAAACCGAAAACTACCGTTGAAACAACCAAGTGATCGTCACCGATTCTATGCGTTCTTGATGCAAGAACATTTTCTACGGGTGAAAAGAAAAACGTTTGATCTCCCAATATCAGTCCAGGTTGAATGGTTCCAGTAAAAATACGAAAATATGTAACTCACCTCATTTTCACCGGTGACATTCCCGCCAAATAGTGAGGCATAATAACAAAGAGATGCTCGATCGAAATGCAATATGCCGATCTCTCCCCAATGTGATCTTCCAACTATCTCTCGTCCTCTCTTTCTCACACCACTGAAAAGGGAGACGAGATAGAATAGAAAGAGCATGACAGGGTGTTTGTTGAGGAAATTAATAATGCAGTTTCTGTTGAGCGAGAGTGCTTGTGAAAAATCACTAGAAACATTCGGATGGCCACTTGTGAACAAACGAAAGAACGATAAGAAGGGTAGGAAAGAAGAAGCAATTCGTTTGATGTAAGCCTTTCCCATTTACTACCGTTCATCAATGACATCCACACTGATGTACTGCAATCGTTGTACTTTCTACAGTAAAAATCCGAAAAAAATAGTCCCTGCTTGAAAAAGGGAACTCTTCTTCAGAATGATTTGTATGGACTAACGGACTGACGATGGCTTCACCATTCAACTTTTGCTACGGTGATCTTGTGGCACTCACAAAAGGAAAAAAACTCGCAAAATGTGTTCAGATTAGGCAAGTTAGTCTTTGATCATCGGTTGCAGTCGTCACAGGAGAAAATTTATCCAACACAATATTCATCGGTGCCGCTTTCAGGAAGCCATTTCAAAAGGTTTCGGGTTTCCATCGTCACTAATTCCTTGCAAAATTGAATTCCCGAGTGATTTTCATGAATTGTCTTCCTTCGAAGTTGAATCACCTTTCGATTATGTCGACATTTACATGAAATTCCATTCAATTTGTTCATCACCGATTCCTCCATAAATACCCTCGGAAATTGAGTGATTACATTCAAGGATGAAGCTGCTTATTCTTCTGACCGTTTCTACTGCGGTTCTCGCATCTGATTGCGGGATTCATCTTCCCTGGCTGCCCAGACCATGGAATGCGGTACCCAGCCGCTTCGAGCGATCGGTTAGTTGCATCTTATTCAATTCTTTCATTTATGTGAATACAAATCAGATCATCGGAGGCAGGATGGTTGAAGCTCCTGGCAAGTGGCCATGGCAAGTGAAAATTCATGATGCCAATGATGGATTTTGTGGAGGTACACCATTGTATTGATATACGTATTCTATGTGATGGTCAATTTACCTCCCGAACGAAGAATAATTTCAATATTTCAGGAACTGTCATTTCCGAGCAATGGATTCTGACAGCAGCACACTGCATAAAGTGAGCTAAATGGGAATTATAGTGATAGATAAACAAAAATGAACGCCGTATCAACATTTTTTTGAATGACATTCTTTCACATTCTTAACAATGCCCTACAATCCCTTTCGTTGCAGGAACAGCAATGTACCTAAAAGCATCAGCTCGCTCGTCTATTTTGATCGAAATGCCACTCATATATACGATAAGGTATACGATTTAATTTATTGTATTTGTTAAAAAAATTTGAAGCTGGATGACCTTCCTCCGGCCGTCCGAGCGATCGTGCATCCGGACTACTCCAACGACAAAATTGCCGTTAACGACATCGCTCTGATAAAGGTGCAAGAATTTTCAAGGCAAAATTATCAAAACGTTCAGTTGGAAAGGCCCTTAATCTATAACGACGTCGTGTCCTCAATCTGCCTACCAAATAGAGCCCAATTTATTCCTGCAGACGGTCGCGCTGTTGCGACGGGATTCGGAAAAGCGAATAGTAAGGACCCTCATTATCTCGTGAAATTAGTTCCTTCATTCTCATACTCTTATCTACATTTCAGTAATAAAACAAAAGTAGAAGTGCATAATTCAACCTCATCACAGATCCGGGCACAAATGAGCATGAAAACATGGGATTGCTTCGAGAAGTCATGGTCCCCATCGTCCATCCTCAAGATTGCGAGTAAGTCGAGGCCAGTTTGGTCTAAACTAAGAGATACATCATCTGCAATAAATGTATTATATCATCCAAGAACTTTCATTCCAGCTAATACATAAAAATAGATTTTAAAATGACGTATGCTCTTTTCCAGAAATCTCTGGACAGTACCTGGATCCCACCCAGTAGAAGAATGGAGGAGGGCAAAGCTTGTTTGCGCCAGCTCGCTCACTCATGGAATACACAGTGTAACGCAGTAATCAAAAATTATTCAGCTAATTAAAATGTGTCAGGGAGACAGCGGTGGACCGCTCATGATGAAAAGCAGCGATGGAAGATGGTTCCAGGTATGCAAAATTGTTTGTCATATTTTTCTTATTTGTCTATTATCTTATTTATCTTTAACGATAATTATCTACAAGAAATTTTTTTTAAATAAAAATTCCAATCTTTAGGTTGGAATCGCATCTTTCATAAAGAATGCTAGAGGCAGGGGTGATCTGTTTCCTGGTGAGATTTATCTTGTTAATGAATATAAAGTGCAAATTAGGAAATAGTGCTGGGAATGCGAGTTTACTGAATCGTTGAGTCAACCCTATTAGGGAATTGTAAATTTTAATTGACTTTTGATTTTTGCAAGATTTAACGTAATTTGATATTTAGCTGCCTTCACCGACGTGAGACCGTACTGCGATTGGATCGAGGAAGCAACTGAGGGAGAAGCGAGTTGTCAAAAGGGAGAAGTGATACTGGAAGATGTTCAGATCCAGGCATAATCACATAATCGTGCTTTCCGATAAAAATATTTCGATCATCAATATTTTACTAATGTTACATATATTTGTTCAAATCAATACATAATATTGGCCTGAAATACTTTCGCTTAGTATACTTTTCTTCCTTAACGTATTAATCGATGTATCCAAGACAGTTAAAAGAGTAACCTTGTTCTTCAAGGAAATTTCTTACTGAATCATGCCTCCGTCGAACAGCAGTTTTGTTCCTTTTGCCACTCATGCGATCGACATTTTCTCGAATATGAAATGAATCATCTACCATTAAATGAAACTGAATCATCTATTTCTCCTCAAATACTTTCGCCACCATCGACATTTCACTCAAGAATGAAAATAGTTATTCTTCTCGGAATTTCGTGTTCGGCACTCGCCGCGTCTCAGTGTGGCGTCCAATTTTCCTGGCTGCCTAGTCCAGAGAATACTGTTCCCAATCGATTCGAACGATCGGTAAGTTGAAGCATTTTCTTGTTTTATTCAAATAAATATCAGATTATCGGAGGCAGGAAGGTTGGCACTCCTGGCAAGTGGCCGTGGCAGGTGAAAATTGAGAATGACGGCGGCCGCTTTTGCGGAGGTGCATTTTTTCTGTGCGCATTCAAAAAGCGAAAAATATCGGGGGGAAATATGTGAGCGAGTGCTAAGATTAGAGTGCGGAGAGGAAAAGTGAAAGGAAGGGTCTTCCTCTCGGCGCAACGAGGAATGAGAGGGAGAGGAAGAGTGAGAGGGAAAGGGATTAACTCTTCCGGAAGAGTGACAACTCTTCCGGAAGAGTAGATTCGATTTCGGGCTATTTTCGATGTTTTGACCTCGAATTTTCGAGGGCTTGGTTTTGAATTTGCCTAAATAGCTCACCTAAGTCCTCTAGAGCAGATTTGCATGTCAATTTGGATCGATTCCCCTTCTCTACATTGCGTGATACGTGCAGCATTGAATCCACTTTTTTATGAGGAAAGGGTGTCTAAGAAGAAACAAAATGCGTGGTATCAAGGCTTCCGATCAATCTGAGCTCACAATGGTCAAAATTAGTCCAAAGAGAACTCTTTCTCACGAAAGTTGTTAGAGTGACGTGGCATAATACGCGGGATTTTCACGCAAAATGGTTCCCAGTGAATTCTGAGTGCTTCGGACAATCTCCCATGCCTCAATTATTCATGAAAATTCCTTTCCTGATCATCCCATACGTCCAAGCAAAATTTTCAATTCAACTCTTCCGGAAGAGTTCCCACTCTTCCGGAAGAGTAGACCGCGCTCTCTCACTCTTCCTCAAGGAATGAACCCTTTCCCCTCACTCTTCCCTCTTCCTCTCCGCACTCTAGCTAAGATAGCGAGAGTTGCTTGATGTTTGGTGGGACTAGCAACAAACTCGGTGGCCAACGGAAAAAACTCGGCGGTCAACGGAAAAAAAACTCGGTAGCCAACAGAAAACAACTGTAAATAGGCAATCAGTGATCACCAATTTTGCTCCCAAACTCAATCCCACGTCTTTATTTCAGGGACAGTCATTGCTGCGCAATGGATTATGACAGCTGCGCACTGCATAAAGTGTGTGAGAATTTTAATGATAGTGAAAGTAAGAAGAAAGTCAGTTTTCAAGCTTATAATCTGCTGTGGGCTAATAAAAATCTGCTAACAATATGTCTATTTTTTAAAAGAAAATTTAGTTCATCACAGGAAAGTATTGCCTGAGGCCATCCGCTCATTCGATGACATCAACCGAAATGGCAGTTGGCAAGTATGTAAAAGAAATTGAATGTAATTTAATCGACACTGCTTCAGAAGATGGGAATGAATCTAAAAGGAAGTATTGATAATGCTTGGTGATACGCTTAGTGTTTAGTGTTTACAGTCTATTTGGTCTATTCGTTACAATCTATTCTCACTAGGAACCACGAAAGATGAAATTACCCCCCCCCCCATTGTACCCGTTATTCTCGCCTAAAGTAGTGCCAGATACACTTATTTTTGTAATAATCAGATGGGCTATCTTCCTCCGGCCGACCGTGCGATCGTGCACCCGGAATACTATAACGACGACAACATGACCGTTAACGACATCGCTCTGATAAAGGTACTGTGCACATGAATTTCTAACAGCCGTCTTTGCCCGTGGGCCTCATCTAGCCCTGTTTTACAAAAATGTAAACTCGATTGAAGTGAATACACATTTTTACGTGATTTTGTGGAAAAAACTTCGACTGTTTTCAGTTGGACAGACCCATTGTCTTCAGTCACGCCGTGTCTTTGATCTGTCTACCGAATAAAGCCCAATTGATTCCTGTAGACGGGCGAGCAGTGGCAACGGGGCTCGGATTGTCAAACAGTTCGTTATCCCAAGATCACGTGAAATCCTTTATTCGTTTTTATCGTTGATATTGTCATTTTAGAGAACTATGATATTAAACAAATAAAAAAAATTAAATTCATTATAGTCCCTGGCACAACCAAGCTTACAATGGACTATATGCTACGTGAAGTTATTGTCCCCGTTGTCGCCCCTGACGCTTGCGAGTAAGTCCAGCAAAAAAATAATAATATAAAAAATAAAATAATCGTCTACTCTGCCACGAACTTATAATGTATTTTCTCTATTAGATTAGACAGCTGAGTTCTTTCAGAAAGTTGTGGACGGCGCCTGGAGAGAACATCACAGTAGAGGAATGGAGAACGGCAAAGATTGTTTGCGCCAGCTCGCTCGCGCACGGAGTTCATAGTGTACTTTGTTTTTAAATTTTAAATTATTATTTTTTGCTTACAATTAACCCCATGCAAGCTAAGTATCTATGGTAGAAACAAGTATTCAATATGTATGTCAGGGTGATAGTGGAGGTCCGCTGATGATGAAAAGCAGCGATGGAAGATGGTTCCAGGTAAATCGTAGTCCATTCGAAATTTCCATGAAAATTTTTAACAGTGTAGGGCCGTGTTCGATTACGCAAACGGCCACATATAATAATTTTTACTCTTAGATCGGAATCGCATCATTCATACACGATTCCGGAACCAGAGGCGATCTGTTTCCTGGTGAGATTTATCCTATTATCGAGAGAATATTTTCCATTCCACCGTACATTTGGCGAACGTTCGCGCGAAAGGAGGGAGGAGGCCGAGAGGAGGCTTGTAGATAACTACCTCCTCTTCCCCTCTTCCCTCCTCACGGGGAATCGATAGCTCGCTAACCAGCACATTCAGTCAGCTGAGCATTTCAAACACATGATAATAAACTGTCAACGTCGGAAAATAGCATAATCTCTTTTGATTTATGAGCAACAAGGTTCAATTTTGTTTTATTTCCAGCTGCCTACACTGACGTGAGACCTTACTGTGAGTGGATCAAGGAGACTACGGAAGGAGAAGCGAGTTGTCAAGAGGAAGAAGTTACCCTAGAAGATGTTCGTATTCAGGCATAATCACACATATGTTTTCCGATAAAATAATTTCAAGGCCTTTTAATGAGATGGATTTTTAACTGATCGGTGAACTGATCTTACCGGAAGACCTGATGGTTTCACGCGATTGTGTGCCTGAATAGTTTCCGTAATGGAACTTCGTTCACCTTCTCGTAAACGACATCTTCAAGTTATTTCCGGAAAAAAACTCGACATTCGAGATAGTTTCCTGATTCATTGCCATTTACATCATCTCGCCGCAACATTTCATCCTTCCTATCGACATTTGTCTCCAATAGTAAATGAATCACTAGCCGAATAAATACCCTCGATATCCCTGTCAATTGACCCAAGTATGAAGGCGTTCATACTCTTCTGCATTTGTTCTACGGTTCTCGCCTCTTAAAAACTTCGTGCATAGTTTTGTTACGTTTTCTCGTTAGCGTTCTCTTAATATTAAAAAAAAATAGTATTCATCAGTGACAAACCGATCTCCCATAGCGGCCGTGTACCCCATCCGAGGGATTGGACAGACGAAGTCCGCATTCAGAATTTGCGAGAATCGCATAAGAAGTGCACAAAAGTATGAACGCCTTCATACTTGAGTGAGAACGTTGGTGTGCGGAGGGTGTTTAAGGAGAATTTGGCATCTGATTAATTTACAATTCGGGACAAATGCCGATGGGATGAATGGAGGTGGTGATGTATAAATGGCGTTGATTCAGGAAAACTATTTCTTCAAATGTCGGCATACTGAAACACACAGTTTCTTTTAATCATGTCATCATTGTAATGTGCTTGGCTCACCCCTTCGACGATTTTCGAAGACATTTCCCCCCCCCTGAATTCTCCCCTAACATTTCTCTATTCCATTCAGATATGAAGTTACCCATACTTCTCGCCACTTTTTCTTTGGTTTCGGCCCATTCGAGATGTGGAATTCGTCTCCCCACCACGACCAATGCGAAAACTAGTCGATTCGGAAAATCTGTTAGTCGTTTTTATTTTATGCCTCGTTTATATGGATGAAAATAATATTAACTTTAGATTATTGGAGGCAACTATGTCACCACTTCAAGCCAATGGCCATGGCAGGTTTATGTCAAAGAGCGTTGCGGAGGTTTGCTTGCTCCATTTCGTAGTTCAGAAATTATTTGTCAAGCACAGGAACAATTATCAGCCAGCAGTGGGTGATGACAGCAGCACATTGCGTTTAGTGAGTTTGACGATTATATTAGTTAGTATGAGAGATAAGTTGTTTTAGTAAATTTAACATCATACTCATTGATAATTGCCGTAGAGGCCAGGCAAGGATCGCGTAGGCCTCGGCGTACCCATCTTAATCGTCTCATGATTCCTGTAAAATCGCTTTGACGGAGACCTTATTGATTAATTAATTATACAATACAGCAACCGCAATTCGTCGAAAGTTGCAGCGGCTGCTGGTATCACCCGAGTTGCTGACGTATCAAAAGTATGTTTTTTTAATTTAAATAAAAAGGCATTGCATATTAACATATTCAAGGAAACGTCACAACAGGCATTGGAAGTGAGCGTACATCCGAACTATGACAACAAAACTATGGAAAATGACATCGCTCTAGTCAAAGTAAGATTTATCCCTATTATTATTCAAACCTTCTTATGCATCCAAATCATCATTTCAAGAAATGTGATCTTGTATTAAGCTGGAAAGCCCACTCGACTACTCCGATAATATATCCCCAATCTGTCTTCCGGCTAGGGCTCAATCTATTCCCAGGGACGGTCAAGCTGTCGTAACTGGCTTCGGATTAGCTAATGGTATACAGAATTTCAAAACATATTTGCAAACATGGAATAATATTTCTAGTGGAAGAACAAAAAGTAGTACTTTTAACTAAAAAAAGTTTTTAATGCTTCTTTTTTGAGATCGAGTATCGAACGAAGTCAGAGACGACCAACAGTTGCGTGAAGCAGTTGTGCCAATAATTCCTCATGAAGTTTGCACGTAAGCGAGGGTGAGGCGAAATTAAATTGAAAAAAAATTTTAGAAAGCGCTGGAATAATCTTCTGCCAAAGTACCTAGACGACGAAGAAGGGCGAGCAATAATCGAGTCGTGGAGCAGAAAGAAGATAGTTTGCGCTGGTTCGCATGGCCACGGGTCTTCAAAGGTTAGATAGTTGAGAGTAAAAATTTGATTGAATTATTAAAATAACACCTTTTTTCACAATATTTTTTAATATGTAAAAAATTTAGGGTGACAGCGGAGGACCTTTAATGATGAAAGCGAGCGATGGGAGGTGGTTTCAGGTTAAATTTTCGGTTGTTTTCTTTCTTTGAAACGCAAATATTCGTATTTTCATTCAGATTGGCATTGTTTCGTTCGGAGTTCCCAATCAACACGAATTCGACACTTATCCAAGTATTATCATATACATAAATAGTTTATCGTTGTGGAACCTAGATCCGTATACTACCTCTTTAAGATGCCTACAGTGACGTGAGACCGTACTGTGAGTGGATCAAGGAAACCACTGAAGGAGAAGCGAGTTGCCAAGAAGAGGAAGTCACTCTGGAAGATGTCCCGTTCAGAGCATAACTTACCGAGATAATGATAATTTATTCATGATAAACGTACGCAAGATCAATTTTGAGTTGCACCTAAACAAATAAATGCATGACGACCGAACAGATTGTTATCCTATTTCTTTTTCTTTAAGTATTAGTAAGAAAATGGGCGACTACTCCGAGTACGAAGTTCGATAGATATTAGAAGCGAAATCAGATCTTGAAAAGCGCACAGTTGCATCTCTTCCCATGGTGAAATGTTGTCCGTCAACGTCTGAGCGAAAATAACGAGAGTACGTACATCAGTAAAGCTCATTTGCGCGGTCACTAGTGATGTTACTCAAAGATCTGCTTTAAGTTTGCAATTATTGAGTATGCGGGCTTGACATTCTTCAGAAATGGAGAGGTTGTACGCTGATTTTCACTAAGACGCCATTTTATTTGCACTTTATTCACCGCATTTACAATCCTTCTCATCCAGAAAAGAATGTCATTTAGAAATCGTACCCAAGAGTAAAGTGATTCATCTCTTCGGCATTTGTAGCAACTTTTCGATGACATTTCTCTCCGCGCTATTCCCCATAACATTTCTCTACCCCCAATTCAGATATGAAATTACTTTTCACACTCCTTCCCATCTTTTCGTCGATTTCGGCAAATTCCACTTGTGGAATTCGTCTTTCCAAGCAAAATAATCGATTCGGAAGATCTGTAAGTGCACTGTTTTGATATTGTTTCTCAATTTGAAAAGTCAGTTTTAAGATAATCGGAGGAAACTATGTCACCAGCTCAAGCAAATGGCCCTGGCAAGTTTACGTGAACGAATGCGGAGGTTTGCTTGCTGCTTTTCTTAGTTCAGAAGATATTTGGCATGATACAGGAACAATTATTAGCCCGCAATGGGTGCTGACAGCCGCGCATTGCGTTAGGTATGTTTTCAACTTTATCACGAATTAGGTGATCTAAAATTAGTTAATGAATACAATGATTCATTAATTCAGTAGCAGCGACGCTTCTAATGTTACTGTGACCGCGGGCGTCACTCAAATTGACGGCTATGTATTTTTTAATTGCGATTAGACGAAGTAAATGACTATTCAAGGAAACATCTCGCCAAGCGTTTGCAGTGCACGCACACTCGAGATATGATAATAAAACAATGGAAAATGACATCGCTCTAGTCAAAGTAAGAATTTTTTTCAGTTTTCAAGCCTTGTTATGCATCCAAATTGTCGGTTAAATGCGACCTCTAATTTAGCTGGAAACTGCGCTCGACTATTCCGATGACGTCGCACCGATCTGTTTACCTGCTCGGGTCCAATTAATACCCAGAGATGGTCAAGCGGTCGTAACTGGCTTCGGAATGGCTAATGGTATGGTATCTCAAAAATATCGCAAGGGAAACAATTTCAAGAAATAAGGTTTTTAGTTCGAAACACTCAAAAATAACCAAATTGTTTGAAATAGTATTTTTTTATTTAAAAATATTTTTTCCAGTTCGAGGCACTAATGAGACCTTGTACGATAATCAGCTTCGTGAAACCGTCGTTCCCATCATTCCTCCGGAAGTTTGCGAGTATGTAGAAATAACAAATTGGGCTCAACTTTCATGTTTAGTGAACGCTATTACAATCTTCCGCCTCAGCACAGAGACGAGGAAGAGGGGCGAGCAATCATTGAATCTTGGAGCAGAAAGAAGATCGTTTGCGCCGGTTCGCATGGTCACGGCTCTGCATGGGTTAGTTGCATTTGATTTTTTAAAGAAGGCGTCCCACGAACCGCGCGAGAGACTATGCAAAGTGAGGAATGAGAGGGACGCTCTCCTCATTTTGCATGTTCTCTCGCTCGTTGCCTGCGTTTCAGGGTCAATTGGAACGCAGCCAACTGCTCATAGCTCGGTTCAAACGAAAATTGACAACATGGGAGTTTCGAAAGTGTTATCGGGTAGCCACGACCCACAAGCTCACACCGAGAACTCCGTTAGCCAGATATTCGTGGGACACCTTCTTTAACATCTGTTCTTACCAGTGGGTTCCACCTAGCATTTCTCACGACTTTATTTCACATGGAAACACCTTCTTACCTTTTACATTTCTGATTGGTGAGGTTTTATCAAAACCACTGAACTGATTTTGTAGGGTGACAGCGGAGGCCCACTTATGATGAAAGCGACCGATGGAAGGTGGTTTCAGGTGAACTCTCAGCTTATTTGTATAATTCTCTAATCGCTATTCGCAATTTTATTCAGATTGGAATTGTTTCGTTCGGAGTTCCAGATCAACAGGAGTTCGACACTTATCCAAGTAATGCCTACTATTATAATTCTTTTTTTTTGAAGATCTAGATCCGTATACTACCTAAATCAGATGTCTACACTGACGTTAGAAAGTATTGCGGTTGGATCAGCGAGACTACCAAAGGAGAAGCGAGTTGCCAAGAGGAGGAAGTCACTCTGGAAGATGTCCCGATCAGAGCATAACTCTCCGACAAAATGATAAACATAATGTGATAAATACTGTAATACATTGATGAACCAATTTTGTGTCGCATTGTGAATGCATTACGGTCGGACTGGTCAAGCACCCAATGGGAAATCGCCGCATTTTCTTGGTTGTACTGAATGCAGTATTTTATCAGGTTGTTCTAAACACAACTAAAGGAGGAAAACAATTTTGGTTTTCATCCAGTCGGTTCTCATCTGAACTAGTACTGTGAAACGATTCGGCATGCTTAGGAAATTCAGTAGATGCACAATGATTTTCTGAATGATTGCGTAGTATTATTACTTCATTGATCGCATCACTGGATAAAATATGCATCTTCCTTCTCATTTTGAAAATTCAGAGAAAGATAGGGAAAGACAGAGAAAGAAATTTCCCTTGAATCATATCGCAATAGTAAAGTGACACATCCCATTTTTGTGGCAACTTTTCGATGACATTTTTCTCCGCTGAATTTCTCTTGAGCATTTCTGTACCTCATCCAGATATGAAGCTGCTCATACTTTTCTCTATATTTTCTCTGGTTTCGGCCTATTCCTCCTGTGGAATTCGTATTGCGAAGTCCATCAATGCGAGAACGCGTCGATTCGAAAGATCTGTAAGTGCTCTATTTAATCCTTTTTATCAATTTGAAAAACGAATTTTAAGATTATCGGAGGCAACAATGTCACAAACTCGAGCAAATGGCCATGGCAGGTTTATGTGCGAGAACTGCACAATTGCGGGGGTTGTATCGGTCTTTTTGCCCTCGAAAATAACTTGATCACTCCAGGAACAGTAATCAGCAATCAGTGGGTGCTGACAGCTGCGCATTGCGTTGAGTGCGTCTTTCAGATGATCATCTTGACCTTGAGACGGTTAATTTATTATATATTTGTTTAATTCAGGAGCGGCGACGCATCGAATGTTACTGTGACCGCGGGAATTACTACTCGAACTGACAAAAAAGTGATAGAACACTTTAGTAATTTTATAACGTTTTTTTTAAGGAAACGCCACATAATGCGGCGGTGGTCTACGTACATCCGGGCTATGATAATAAGACTGTTGAAAATGACATCGCTTTAGTCAAAGTAAGCACATGCAATCACCATTTCAAGATAGAAGAATTTGAATTCAGCTGGAAACCCCTCTCGACTACTCCGATATTGTATCCCCGATCTGTCTTCCTGCTCCGGCCCAATTGATCCCGAGGGATGGTCAAGCTGTTGTTACCGGCTTCGGAAGATCGAATGATACCGTAGTTGTTATGAATTTCAAAACATGAAAAATGTATTATTTGTTTTTTATAGATTTATTAAAAGTTATTTTTCAGATCGAGGCACAGATGAGATCAAAGACGATGGGCAACTGCGCGAAACGGTCATTCCAATCATTCCTCCCGAAGTTTGCGAGTTAGCGACCATAAATTACGATTTTAGTTTTAAAAAATAAATTCAGCGAGCGCTGGAACAACCTTCCTCCCGTGTATCGTGATGATGACGAGGGCAAGATAATCATTGAAACTTGGTCAAGAAAGAAGATCGTTTGCGCTGGGTCGCGTGGGCACTCGGCAACAAATGTTTGCAGTTTGAAGCGTTTTTTTGCAAATTACTCATCAGAAAAAAGTATTTTAGGGCGACAGCGGAGGCCCACTCATGATGAGAGCGACTGATGGAAGATGGTTTCAGGTGAATATTCGCCTACTAGTTTTAGGGATCACATTTTCCATTCAGATTGGAATCGTTTCGTTCGGAGTGCCAGATCCTCTGTTCGAATATGACATTTACCCGGGTAATTTTATTTAGAGAATGATAATCAGTTTTTATATTACCTATTTCAGGCGTGTACACGGACATTAGAAAGTATTGCGAATGGATCAAGCTGGCCACCAATGGAGAAGCGAGTTGTCAGGGGGATGAAGTTACTCTGGAAGATGTCGAGATCAACGCATAAACTTGAAATGCGATAAATATATTTCGAGCAAATATCCACCTTTGTTGAATGATGTTTATGAATTTTTATACTAATCGATAAAATCCTTCGAATTTTTGGCAAAAGGTGACAAATCCAATTTTGCTGATTAATCGTTCGGACGGCGTACTCAATGATTCAAAGCATATTTCTTGTTCTTCACTTCTTCGAGAAAAACTCAATGATGAAAGTGGCGATCCTTTTCTCCATCGCAACCTCTGTACTCGCCTACTCTTATTCTTCATGCGGACTTCGTCTCTCCAACAATGATGAAAGTCGTCATCGCCGCCACGTTAGTTTTTTTGTTAACTATTATTTAACTAATTTAAATAGTAATTTACTTTAGATCATCGGAGGCACTAAAATTACCGACAGTGGAAGGTGGCCCTGGCAGGTCATCTTGCTTGAGGATGGGATTTTCGATTGCGGAGGTAGTCTTTTCATATTTTATTATCTAAAAATGTAAATGCATCTCAGGAACAATCATCGCCGAGCGGTGGGTGCTAACCTCAGCGCATTGTGTCAAGTCAGTAAACGTTCAAATATTTTTAATATTTAAAATTATTTAATTATAGTAATTAATTATAGTCACGTAGTGAAAAAAGGACCAGGAGTAGGATTCCGTAGAACTTGTATCCAGAATACGTGGTAAACTTTTTGTTAAATTTGCAATTAATGAACAAAGCGTGAATGAACAAGACAACGTTGGCGCCGTCTTCCGCAGAACATCGTTTGCGCCAGCTCCGCAGCGCAGGGAACACACAGGGTAAGTTTTAAAAAAATATAAATTTCTAAATAAATACAAAATATAAAAAAAATAAAAAATAAATTAAAAGAATATTTTTAGGGCGACAGTGGAAGCCCGCTCGTGATCAGCGCAAGCGACGGGAGG
>LS488144.1:298566-326287 GCA_900490705.1 Pristionchus arcanus | reverse complement strand
TTTTTACGGAGAATCCGAAAATCGCACTTAAAATTCCCGCTTTTTTCATTTTTCCTTCAGGAAAAAATATTTTTACCCAAAAAATTGAATAACTTTTTTCCAGGTGATTTTTCCTTTAATTTTTTTTTGTGAATTTTTTTCATTTTTCATTATCTGAAAGATTTTATACTTTGTTGGATGATACAAAGCCCCACAAAAATGTTTGTATGTGGCCCTTGTCATCATGAAGTCAACTGTAGGAATTTTAGTTTTAGAGATACGACTTTTTAAGGTCGATTTTCGAGTTCTACGCGAAAAGTTACCCCTAGGGCATTTTTTTCAGAATTTATTATTTTTTACTGTACGGTTATGGGGTGAAATCGCTTAGTTCTCTCAGATAGTGTCTCTTATGATCAGTGTCCTTTGATTTTGCCCATAATTACTAGTGCAAAAATAACGTTCAAGGAAAATCTACGGCGAGTGGTCCAAATCAGAATTCATCCCCACTATGACACAAAAATCAAGGCTAACGATATCGCCATTCTAAAGGTTATTTCTATAAATTATTTTTTTTTTGTGTTTTGACTTTCTTTAGATAATTATAGGTAGATTTCAGCTTGAAAAACCACTTGTGTTCAATCATATCGCTGCCCCAATCTGTTTGCCAAATCATTCGCAAATGATCCCAAACGACGGCCTCGCTGTGGCAACTGGATTTGGCAAGTCCAAAGGTCAGTTGCCTCCAAATGTTCTTTTCCGGCCGATTTTTTCCCGAAAATCCGGTCATTTTCAATACAAGATTCTAAAAAAAGGAGAAAAATGAGTTATTTTTAGTTCGAGGCAAAAATGCTACTGCGCTCGACGGACAACTGCGAGAGGTGATAGTACCAATTGTACCGCCGGACGTTTGCGAGTAAGTCTTAGAGGTATGAAATTGAAAATTCGTATTTTTTCAATTCTGCGGCGGTATTCTTTCCGCGATTTGAGCTGAAATTGGCCGAAATGTTCGGAAATTTGCCGGAAAGTTATTCGGGCTGTTTTGTGGCTTGAGCAAAAGTGACCGCCTGAGATCGACTCGAACCATAAACTTTTGTTTGCAAAGCCTGCCTTTCATCTATTATGCCATTCTGGGTTGGATTCTCGGTGGCTGGGCAAAAATTTAACGGATTCTTTTTTCACGATGCTCTCTCGTCGATTAGATACAGCGAGAGAGTATTGCGAAATGAGAGATCCGTTCAATTTTTGCACAGCCCTGGTCATAATAACAATCAACCGTCCATGTTGGAAATGCTATTCTCAGGGACCTCTGGTCGCATACCATACCCGAAAACGTGCTGGAGTACTGGAGACACGAAATCTGGAGAGCAAAGAACGTTGTTTGCGCCAGCTCACTCGCCCGTGGCCCTCACAAGGTTTTTCGCTCACCAATATTACTGGCGGGATGGCCGAGTGGCGTAATGCGCCGCTCGCCATTCGAAGGGTACCGAGTTCCATACTCCGCCGAGGCAAATCAAGCCCTCTATCCGCCCGAGGTCGGCAAATTGGTAGTGACTTCGATCGCGTAAAGCATTTGACCGCAGCTGGCGTTGTCTTATGATTGTAATTCGCTTGGCATGGATACATCTTTACTTTCACCAATATTATAATCGGTACATTTTGATCGCAGGGCGATAGTGGAGGACCGCTCATGATGCGAGCAAGCGATGGAAAATGGTACCAAGTAAGCAGTAATAAAATATATTTTAATATTATAATTTGATAAGTATTGCAGATAGGAGTCGCCTCATCCATGCGCTGTGAATCTGAAGGTTGCAAGAACCCAAGCGACGGAATTAGGGGAGACTTAGTTCCAAGTACGATTTTGCTGACTATTCCAAGATAGGCAATTCCTATCTTCGCAGAAACGTTCACTGACGTGAGACCGTACTGCAATTGGATAAGAAAGGCGACCGGAGGAGAAGTGAAATGTGCAGGAAAGAAAGTGCAGTTGGAAGATGTTGAGATCAAGGAATGAAATGCTTGTCGATAAAGTGATATTATCCTGAATTGTCAAGCTGAAAATGTTGTCCGTTGCATGGAGCTTTTTTAACATGTTCTTAGTGCCCTATCTGATCCTCCAATCAAGCTGACTAACCGTAGCCTTGTCCTCTTTTCATTCTCAATCTCATCACCGTCAATTTCTGTGCATCCTCTCGTCTTAAATATCGCGTTCCATCACCTGTTTAGTATTGTTGTGTTTCATCGCTTCTTTTCGCTTCTCGACTACTAAAATCCTGAGCAACATGTCTGCCCCTCGTTACTCTTTTTTTAATATTTTTAATCGAGTTACGATCTGTATCATTGAGAAGTCATGATAGAGATGGGGACTATGGACTACAAACCGAATTCTAATGGAATATCCATTTTCAATATATTTACAGATACAAGCACACGCAAGTTCACCCTCGTAAGTCTTTCACCATCCTTCTTCCGCTAGCCCAATACCATTACACTGATGGCCTTTTCCTCTCGCCTCTTTGTTTTGGAAAAATGTCCATTCACACCGGCGAGCAAGGGAGGGGGAGGAGGGAAAGGGACTGTCCCTTTCCAGTGACCGAAGGGATGAATCATTTTTGGAGGGAAAATTTGATTCCACTGGTAGAGGTTCCCTGCTCTCTCATCTCATTTTTCCTCCCTTAGTAGAAATAATATGTGTTACATGATCTGATCTCCATATTTTTCCCCTAGCGATCTGCTTCCACTGTACATGTTTAATATTTCATTGTCTCCGGGCTTTGCTTAGTTGGCTCAAATTTTCATTCTCGATACCATTTCTGAGATGTTTCACAAAGAAGTTTTTTGATGCCAGTGATAAGATCAGTCGCTGGAAATGATTAGTAGCCACTGGGTAGATGAGGAGATCGAAAATTGTAGAGAGGGCAATAGGCCCATGCGGATTCCCAATATGCGGAAGAAAGGTGATAAGTGGCTAGGGGCAACCCTCTGGTGCTCCTCTTTGATCTATCATGGTGCCTAATAGGGATGCGAGTTCGGTATGCGGAATACGGCGCTTTCTCCCCCTCCCTCTCTCTCGCCCCGCGAATCCGCTAGGGAAGAGGGAGGGGGCGGGGCAAGGGCAGCGGATTCGCTAGAGAGAGAAGGGAATCGCGCAATCCGCTCTCTTGAGCGAATCTCTCCCTCGCTTGGGCAGAGGAGGGATATGGGAAGAGGGGGGAGAGCGGCTCTCTCCCTACACTCTTCCCATCTCTCCCTCAAATAGCGGATTCGCTCCAAAAGAGCGAATCCGCTGCCTTGCCCCGCCCCCTCCCTCTTCCCTAGCGGATTCGCGAAGCGAGAGTGAGAGAGGGGGAAAAAGCGCCGTAATACCCAATCCGCTCCGCTATCCACATCCCTAGTGCCTAATTGTTAGATCGGTAGTGTCTGGAGTAGAGTTTCAACAGCTGCGAGGTGCTAGGATTAGTTTCCATCTTTTGGCATTGTCGCTTGCTTCTATCTCACTGAGTCTAACCTCCTTTTCTTGGTGAGAGAAGTAGCAGGGTAATCCAATATACTCGACCTTTTCCATATGCTGCGTCATTAGAGCCGATAGATGTTGTTTATATTAGAGACTATAGGCCTTTATTCTTAATCTAGTTAAGAACTGCATCGTATTTCCTCCTTTTATTTCTTCCGTTTCTTCCATCCTATCTGTTCCATATGCTTTGATAATGGAGTCGAACTTTGTCGTTCACATTAGAACCGCGAGGTCTCCATTCTTTAACAATAAATAGCAAACGAACTGCTTTTTCATTTCTACTTTTCTTTTGAGGGACTAGGAGAAATTTTATCATCATTTTTGGAGGGAAGATTTGAGCGATCGCACTTGTCGGCACGGATTGTGTCCATCATTTTCTCACAGAGTTTCCTCCCCTATGATTCTCTTTCCTTTCTCCATTGCACGTTCAGAGTGGTTGTTGCAGTTAACATTTGTCTCAGTGGGTTGATACAGCCGACTGACGGCCGGCCGAGTGACTCTCCTCGAATTGCCTACTCTCTCGCCTGTCTAACCGACGAGAGTGCGTTCGGAATAAGAGAGGCACGCGCCGTATTGTGATTGCTACCTGACACCCGATCTATTCCATATGCTTTGTTGATAGAAGAGTCGGTTACATTAGGGTCGCGAGCGGCCTTGCTTCTAAGATTAACAACTGCGCTGCTTTCTAGGGTTGCAAATTCGGTATCGGTAATACCGACACTCTCTCGCGCCGGACAGTTAGAGATGAGAAATAGCGTGCGAAAGTGAGAGAGACAGCTAGGGAAGAGAGTGCTTTCCACCCTTTATTTCTTATTTTTACTGTTTAAAAAGTGTGTTACTGACATGTCACTATCGTCTGTACGTCTGAACAAGTTAATATTGTCGCGGTTGTCGTGCATTCATCATCTTATCATGTAATATTGTAAGTTTCTAGCCATGTTCGAAGAGTTCCCCAACACGAGTGAAGCCGAAAAGGTGGCCAATTCGATCGACCTGGACAGAATTCCGGCCGCCTCCCAGTTCGGTAAGATACTGAATCTCGTTTCGCTTCTTATTGGGTACTTATTTGTTTTTCTTTTGGTTTAGCCTTATCTCGCAGATTATGCTTCTCCTTTCGTTCTTTTTCTCCCCCCCCCCCCATCAAATTCAGAGCTGTGGTAACTTAGGCCAAACAAGAGAAGTTTTCACGATTGGTCCGGATTAAGAACCCGTCACAACATTCCTCAAAAGTGATCACATTCGGAGCGTCACTAGCAGTGTGGGGGCGGGGGTGGCTTAATGGTGGACATTTGTCAATGCACGCAACATCATCTATTATGTTACAGGCGACGATCAAGCAGAGCGAGAGGCACCGATGAGGGTTGATCCCGTGAGTTCCTTACTAGAGGTATTGAAATCCATTCCAGTCAGTCGGGACCTCGAACATCAAACTCGATCAAGTTTGACGAATAGATTATGTCCCGAAATGACACATACTTCGTTTCGATTGAGAGACTCGTGACGGTCCGTATCGATCGCGTCTCGACTCATCGAGCCTACTCTCTCACAATCCTTGACTCGATTCTCGGTTTGATCGAATTTGAAAGGGAATACTCTGGTAAAAGTTTCCTAGTAGGATCACAGTTGGGACCCCCCTTCAGGCCTCTTCCTAGTAGTTTCACAGCTAAATCCTAGCAGGAACACAGTAGTAGGGTCCTAGTAGGATCACAGTTGGATTTCCTAGCAGGATCACAAGAGGACAGCCTTTTTCCTACCCGTCGCATCTAGCACATGCCTAGCCTATAAGGGCCTATTTTTTTTACTCCCCTCGGACGGCGCTCGAACTGGGCTGCCGTCTACTGCTATCCCGCTTGGGATTGCCTTTTGGATGTGACTACCGTATATGGATGTTCCATGTGTGGTTTAGTTACGGTATGAGGCTAACTCGTACAATATCAATCAATAATACCGTATCTCCCCGTTTTGAGATTCCTACTAGGATCACAGTTGCAGAGGCCACTTTCCTAGCAGGAACACAGTTGACTTCCTACTAGGAAACCTGCAAGATACCCACTAGGAAGTCAACTGTGATCCTACTAGGAAACTTTTACCAGAGTAATTTGTGACCGAGGTCACGATGGGCCATCCCTAATACTATTCCACTCATTTTTAGCGTCACTACCATTTACATTTCGAAAATAAGACCGATTGATTTGAGAACCCATGCGGGCTGAGCGTGATCATGAACACGGGACACGAGGCCGCGATCGCACATCTCGACGATCCTGGAGACATCGACGTGCCCAAGTCCCCCGTCGTCAAGGTGAGGCGTCTGGTATTTTTCCCAGTGGGATCCCACACTTTTCCCACTGGTTTCCCACCTCACTGCCCAGTGGGAAAAGATCAAAGATGCCAAATGGAAACCAGTAGGAAATATCTAGCTGGGAAGTCACTGGTAAAATTCACTTCCCAGTTAATCCTTTCCCACTGGTCAGTGATTGTGAGGTGGGAAACCAGTGGGAAAAAACTCAGAGTACGTTTTTCAATTAGTCCGGACATAACGTTTCGCACACTCAAAACGTTAATGTTAGGTTAATGTTAGATTTTAAGCATTACAGTTTTCCATCTTTTTTCATTGTTGAGAGGTAAAATATACTGTGAGAAGGTATTAAAACGTATCTAAACATGTTTCGTGTGGTTGGGCGCCGTATCCGTTAATCGCCAATTTCCCCATACGCGCGTACAATTTAATTTGTCAAGATATGTGAAAAAAAGCACACCAAAGGGAAAGCCATTCGTCTCCTATTAACTTTTCCTTACAGGCCCTTACGAGAGCAATGCTCTCGGCTACGGCGGTGAAAGGGATGGCCGACCTCCTCTCTACGCCGTCTTCCTTCGACGCCTCCGCGCTCAGGACGCACATGCAAGAAATCGGCGGGTCGCACAAGACTACGAGGCAACACTGCTTCGCATATATGTGAGTAGTATGGTTGCAGTTTCGATGGTGATGTCATCGCACCCTCTTCCCTTCTTTCCCTATCTAAGGGAAGTGGGAAGGGGAAGAGGGTGCGATGGAATCGCCATCGAATCAGCTATAATAGTGTGATTGAGTATCTGACGAATGTTTATTAGTGAATGACAAGGGCGAAGCAAAGATTGAGATCTGATGGCGACAATATACGGGAATGAGTCATGCATATTTTACAGGGAGACGTGCGCGGCAACTCCATCCGAAGAGCTCACGCGAGCTGCAGCCTGGATGAAAGGTATTGGACACTTCTCTCTTTGTTTCGGGCCCAGCCTTTTCTCGCAGAGCAGACTATTCTCATCCTATCATCCTCATCCCGTGCCCCCTTCATATTCAGAGCGGTCCTAGTCCGGTCAGACAAAAAAAGCAGAGAAGTTCCAGGCATCGGGCTGAGGATGAGGGCGACTCATCGAGTGCAGATGGCCCTTCCCGATGAAGTTGACTCCGTGGTGAGCGGTCTCTTTTCAAGAGCAAAAGAGAACAACAGAACCGGTTCATTTGGGAAAACAAATTGCAGCCCTGGAGGCATTACAAGGCGATCCGGCCCGCTCCCGTCGCCCTCGCACTTGCGCCCTTCGTGCAAGCACCATCGGCCGAGGGTAAGTTGAGAAGTTATTCCCACCCACTGGCTCACCCCTCACCCACTGGTTTGTATGCGCGTCACGTAGTGGTTATGGCTACCCAGTGGGTGGGAGAAGCCAGAGAGGGTTGGAAAAATGAAGATAATGCTCTCCTCATTGCGCGTGCTCACTCACCGGTTAGCTCGGCTAGAGAGTGCGCAGAATGGGGAGAGATTTTCTTCATTTGCCCTAATGAGCACTGTGTGATGAATTGGATCTGTTTGCAGATGAATCGATTGCCGTTGCCGCGTGCCGTCTGCGTGCGGTCGTTGCCTTCGCCGTCAACCTCGTGATGGCAGGCGCGGGCGCAGCCGCGCCGGCCGGCTGCGCGGGCGCTGCGGGCGGCGCGTGGGCCGCGCTGCTCGCGCACGAACGCGCCTGCGGCAGTGCCGCGTGCTCCCGTCGCCTGTACGGCGCATACTGGAGATGGCTGGAGAGAGTGTACGAGGTGAGAGCAGGATCTAAGAATAGCGTCGAATGAAACGCGCTTTCAGCCTTGCGATCAGGTGCCTTCTCGCGAGCTGTCTGCTAGAGGAGAGCAGTCGCGACTCCGAGCGCTCCTGCTGACGCACATCGCACTTGCAGAGTGAGGATTCCATTGAGTCATTTTTCTCATTGTGCTGAGCTATAGGAAAATAAATATGAGCTTTTTTCCAAAGTCACGGAGGTTTTTTTTGCGTTGGGGGAAGGTGCCAAAGGAAAAAAATTGCGAACGCGCTAATGAAAACGATTTGGCAGTTCGCTCGCCAAGGACGACAACCTTCCTCTGGCGGCCGTTCTTCGGGCCTCTGGTATCATCGAGCAGTCGCACCCGCGCATGCTCAGACAGGCCATTCGAGATGACGGAGTGCGCCGGGCACTCCAAGCCATGACAGATCACCTGGTGAGAAGAGAAGTTCAACCAATCCTTGCATTTGTTCAATGCGAAATTGGTTATTTGATTCTTCAGACTGCCATCATGGACTCGATCCCTGTGGAGGAGCAGCAGGAGGAAGAGGAGGAAGAGTTGGTTGACCATCGGATGGAGGATGTTGGAGAGGTTGGAGGGAATCGGATGGAGGATGGTGGAGACGTTGGAGGGAATCGGATGGAGGATGGTGGAGACGTTGGAGGGAATCAGATGGAGGAAGTAGTGGAAGGGGGAGATCTGATGGAGGATGGAGGAGAAATGGTATTTGTTTTCTCTTCCTTGTCTAAGTATATTTCTAGAATGTTTGTATGATTGTAGAGGTGGTTAATGGCATAAGCAGAATGATATGAGACAGAAAATATCCTTTTTAGCTGGGAATTCCTTCTCCCGCTGCATCTCGCCGCGCTTCTCCGGCAAGATCGCCACCTGCAGCAGCGACCCGACAGAAGAAGAGGATGGCCAACACGGTGTGTTCCGATTCATTGTTTATATGATATATAAATTATGGGGAGATTTCCTCCTCGGGTGGAAAAAATCAAAGAGGAGGAAAAGGAGGAATTCGAAATTTTACATTCGCGCGCTTTTCAGTATCTCTCTTCCCCGTAGAGGTAGCGATTCAAAAATTTAACTAGGGGTTTTCGGACACCTTTAAACCATATAACCCAAGTTTCAAGTGGTAAGCTTCAATGGAAACCGAGAAAACTTTAAATAACGAAAAATGCGGAAATTCAAATTTTTGATTTCCTCCTGTGACTTTTTCCACTCTATTTTTTCCTCTTCTCTTTCCTCCCCCTACTTTTTCCGCAGCATCAAGGGATACACGAAAAACCATTAAAACAGGAATGATGGTGGATGATGGTATGACGAAGAACGCAGTAAGATTGAGCGAGAATGGCGAGTCAGTGTTGAGAAATGGCCTATTATTTTATCATGTGCAAATCACCCGATTACTTGACTTTTTTTAAATCTACTTATTATCACATAAATCGGCCTAGCTTATTATTCCATTTCAGCATCCTCTCCATGATCTGCGGAAGGACCGGCACGGGAAGAGGCAGCGCAAGATTTGCAGCGAGTGCAAGCGCTTCATTGCAGGCAAGACTTTGTTTTGCAAAAGGGGCAAATGACTCATCCAACATCGGCAATAATCGGTTTGCGACACTTGCTTTGTTTGCAATACAATGTCAGCAGCAATGAATCGCGTGTACAAGTGCCTTTGAATTGTATATTTTGTTGTTGTTTTCTGTTTTTTCTAGTTCATTATCTGAATACTTACATTTCCCCTCTACTTTTCTTGATTTTATAAGGATTACGATTGCATTTAATTTCAACATTTTCAAAACTCTAACTTGCCAAATAATTACTCTGATTAACGGACTTCAATTTGTTTTCCTTGTTTGTTTTTCGTCCCTGTTGTTCCGGGATAGTTTCTTGGCGGTCGCATTTCTCGGAGTAGAGTTTTAAATAAATCAAGTTTCCTCTGGATAAAGTAGTGTTTTGCCGCGGTAAATCAAGTTTCTCGGAATCGATGTTTTTTGTAGCCATCGAAAGAAATTAGATAACGTGGCTCAGTGACAAAAAGCACGAATAAAGGATTAGGCAAAATAGCACGCTCAGCCATTTTCTGCTATTTTTCCGATCACAAGCTAGATTTGGTGGTTTTTTTAAAGGATCGGGAGTATGGTGAAACTGAAGAATGCACTGAATCGTAGCTTTGATTGATGTTTGAAAAAAAAATCGTATTTTAATTTCAGATACGATTTTAAAATATAATTTTGAGCGTAATGAAATTCTGGTGCAGATTAGATGACGTGGCTCAGTGGCAACAACCACTAATAAAGGAGGAGCCAAAATAGCACACCATTTGCTCTGTCTGTTCGTAATCTTCATTTATCTGATCTTTATTTATGAAACGACACGCTAACCCTCCTCCACAACTGAATAATTTTCTTTCGATGCATCTTCGTGCAAATTAGAAGAATTAGCGAGTGCGCTATGGGATGGAATTACATGAATACGAAGCCGATCGAGAGTGGTACTGCAATAAATTTTGCTAATTTTAAAATAGAAATCCGTCTTGAAGCTACTTTTCAACAATACTTACAAGGTCCTTCGATCGCTGCCAAAACCGCGGTCATGCTGCAGAATAGTGGAACAAATACCAGAACGAGTGGGGCCATGACCTCCAAAATTAGTTTTTTATTAATTTATTAGCATTAATAAAACCTGAATTAGAAGCACTCTAGTGAGCGATGTGTTCAATTTCCGCATCTTCTCACTCATTGTCGTTGCTGTTCTCAGCGAGTAGAACTTGTGTTAGGTTAACTGTAATATTTTAAATACAATTTATTTGCAATTTAATTTACTGTTGCTATTGCGGATGCTCCAACTGCATTTCCTAAGAGGTTATTCGCAAATAAATGTCTTATAACACCTAAAACCACATAGCTTGACCAAGGTCTTGTATATTTGTGCAAAGTGTGAAATACATTGACACGAGAGTGTGCGATTCTCATCATTGCAATTCTCATCTCGAGAAATCCATTTGAGTGGGAGTAAAATATGGAAGCTCATTTTTTGGAACAGAAACAGCTGGTGAAACACATTGGAAACACGGGGGCACAAGAGGACATTTGACTTCTACCGTCGTCATTCGATGACTTACGATGTTTGACCGATTTGGTGAGTCATTATATGCTCCATAGCTCAACAAAAAATCCTTCCGCACATGGAAATTACATCAGTTTAACGCGATTTCAATATTTATGTAATGTGATTTGCAATATTCTTCGCTGAACATGCGAACCATTTTGCAGCGAAGCTACGATTACCAATTTTTGAGTGCTCGCTCACAAATGAAACGATACAGAATTGAACACTCCCAAACGTTCGTCCAAATCGAAAGCAATGACGAAACGCCAAAAGTTCGCTCCCATGTTTCGGATGTTCCCTTGTTCAAGCACAGCTGTTTTTTCCTCTGCCAAATTCGTGCAAGAACTAGCATGGAAATAATGTTTCGCTGATGAAGTTTATGTGGCGAAAGTATGCACGTTTCCGATATTTAAGATTGCAAATCAGCTGCCACGAGTTCCAAAGAATCAATAGGGATGGTGAACTCAAGAAGAACCTGGAGCTTGGTCGTCATAAAGTGCAATTTCTCGAATGACGAATGAGTGGTTTGGGATAATTTTTTGTTGTTTTTCACTTACATTAGGTATCTATGTCTGGATCTTGATCTCGTGGATAAGTGGATGAATCACATCTCCCAACAGAACTCAGAACCTCACCTATTCCACTGACGCGAGAGAGATGAAATGTCCTCGTGTTACATCCTCCTCCCCTGTATGTACAACTGTTCTCCTGCTATAAATGCACTCTTCCAATGCACTCTTCACTTCATCCCCTCCTCAAGGGCCCTCCTCAACGTTGAGAATCAACAGCTTCCCAGAATGAGAATCATCATCGTCGTCCTTCTCTGTCTCATCGCTCACGTCGCCTCCGGACGATGCAGACCGAGGACAACGGCCCAGCCGGCGACAGCGAGTGAGTCTTGGTTAGGCATGACAAATAAAGAGATGGATCTCTCAATTTTGCGTTATCTTTCACCTTTTTCCACCTTCCGTGCTTCTTTATTCTTCGTCTTTTTTCACAACCACACATGGCCATTTCTCATCTCTAATCGCCAGGGTGGAAATGATGAAGTGTACTCTATCATCACTTCACAGTTTGTCCAGCTAGAAGGTGTTGCGACAATGCTCCATGCATCGAAAGCGCACTATTAACCTCCCCTAACTCTGCATTATGTTTCAGACTGCGCCCGCTGCGCGCGCAACCTGCTCACCATCCTGACTACGAACCCTGCGGCGAAGCCCTTCCGCAGTGACGTCATCGGCACTGCTGGTTCTTGTGCTACGAGGACGCTCACTTGCGCCGGCACGATGGCCAATATTGAGGTACCATTTAATTAATGCGCATGATAATTATTTAAAAAATTATAAAAACATGAAAATTAATCATGAAAATCATTTAATTAATTTAATGCGCATGAAATTATGTCTAGGCAAAAAAGAGTCGTGTTCATGGCCACTTGCGGGTATTGAATAGATAATAAGGTTCGCAAAACATTTGAAATTCAAACAGTCTTTTATGATGACGCCGAGCGTTTCAATGTTCATTCGCTGATTGTCAGAGTAATGTGTGAACGTGAAATTTGTCGTATGCGCATTGCTCAAATTACGATTGTAGAAGCGGTGAATCGTTATCATATCTCCTTGCAGATCAACCGCGGCAACGGCGTAATCTCCGACGGGGACGACGGGAATACGGACGGAGTCGCGTCGCTGACGGTGACTTGCAATGCCGCCGGCACGGGATGGACATACCAAGGAGTGCCGATCACCCATGTCGAGTGCGCATCGGGCGTATGATCATGCAATGATAAATGAGTATTTGATTCTTGATTCTCGGGATAATTCTGTTTCTGATTCTTGGGGGAACGGGATGGACATACCAAGGAGTGCCGATCACCCATGTTGAGTGCGCATCGGGTGTGTAACTGATCATACAATTATAAATCCCGTCTAAAATGTCCACTGTTTTTTTCAAGATCTCGTTTGACATCTTATAAGAAAAATTAATGAATGAAGATTTATTCAAAGGCACTGATATTATCGTACAATTTTTTGCAATTTCAAATTGAGAATCAATTGAAAATAGTCATATCATTGAGCACGTTTACAAACGCAGATCGTACAGATAGGAACCCATCAGTGCAGGCTCATTCACTCTCGAAGATTGCTTGATGCTGAGATATGACAAACACCAGTTTCCAGGATTCGCTACAAAGGTATACGGGTTAGCAGTGATGGCGGCATTTTGTCTGAGGCCTGCTTGCTCGGGTTCACGTCCGATAAAAATGCAATTTTTCGCGCCAGAGTGTTTCTGATTTTAAAATCAGCCGCCCTACCCCATAACTGGTTTAAAACTGGTATTTTTCACCTTTAATGATTTTATCATTCGTTATTTGACTGACGGTTTCTTCAATAGCATTGCACGATGCTTCGAACCAAACTTTCTTATTCAGCTTTGGCAACTCCTTCAATTTGAATAGTATTTTTCTGTTTATTTTTTAAAAAATACCTCAATGAGTATGTTTGCGTTTCGAGCGTCGAGAACCTTTGAGGCACATCCGTGCTGATCATGCATGTGAAACATATCGAGTTTTTTCTCGAACATATCGAGAATGATGGGCGCCCAGTCACCGTCGCGAATGCCGAAGAGATAACCGTCTCCAAATGCGATGTGTTCATGCTGGAACTGCACGATGCTCAGAGACCGAACTTTCGAAGACAATTGCATTAGTATATCGACTGAAGTACAAATCTATCATTTTAATGTTAAAACTTGATTTTAGTAATTTTAATTAAAAATTCATACCAGGATCTTCAACCGTGACTTGCTTACATCTAATGACCACTTCATCAACTCTGTGGTAGTCGACAATCTTCAGAAGAGCAGTACTGAAATCCGTTTGATTTCTTTCTAATTTCCAAGACTATTATGGAAAAGCTTACGCTGAATCTTGCGTTAGGTCGCACTGGGAGGACAATGGATCTTCCTCAGGGTGTCTATAGTCAAATACGAAGTGGTTAATATGAATTCTTCCGAGTCCTTGTGAAACGGAGGTCAGGAAATGTTTATCCCCACTTTCGTAAATCCACGCTGTTCTGATTCGTTTTCCAGCGCAAGCACTAATTTTGTTCAGGAATTCCGGAGTTATGTGTTCACTTTCGATCTTCATCGAATACCTCTGAGAAGTGTATCGATAAAGAATCCAATTAAAATTAAGCACTTACGACAGAGTCAGGAAATTTGTGAAGATCTATATCATTGCTTTCAATTAGGCAAAGATCCCTTTCAATTTTATACTCAGAAGACAAGTTGAAATGTTTTAGGCGCAGCTCGAAAATATTCATCATTTCTCTTGAAATATCGAGAATGATTCTCCTACTTCGCTTCCCATCTTCCCTCATTTTGTTCTTAAAACGCGATCTGCGTAAGAACGTCGGAATTGCGAGGAGAAGTGGCACAGTAGCTCAAAATGATGCAATCGAGCTGAAATTTTTTGTGGGTACTCCCTAGGGGTGGGATACACTTCAGCCAAAAAATTGGCCCCAAAAGTTGATTTTTGATCTTTGAGATCGAAAATTTTCATCTTCATTTTAACCCCTCATGTGATACACCATTCGATAGAGCATCAAAAGTTATGTAAATACCGCAGTTTTCGTGATCCTAGCTATTTCGGTTTTCGAAAAAATCGATAAAATGTCAAATTTGCATGCTTTTATTTTTTTCAAAATTTTTTTTCGTAATGTTCCAACGATTAGCTGCTCCTGGAAATAAGATATGTTATGTAAAATTATACGAGGAATTCAGAAAAAAATATGCCGATTCGGTACGAGGTACCACGCCATGACTTTTTTTCGAAAAACCTAGCACGCAATCGTCGACGAGGGTTCGAATCCCGCCGACGGCTTATCTTTTGCCGGATTTTATTTCGACCCAAAATGGTTTTTTCGACATGAAATCACTTTTGATATGATTTTAGGTTATATTAACGACGTTTTGCCACTTTCCATGGGAAATTGACTTCATTCCTCTCATCGATTTTTTTCACATAAGGGTCCCCCCTTACGTGAAAATTTTAGGTTTGGGGTCATGTCGACATTTACCCAAAACCTTGTCTGATCATGCTTACATTAACACATACACATGTTTTAACAACATAAACCTACTGTATATCGGTTTGGAGGGTCAATGTCGACATGACCCCAAACCTAAAATTTTCACGTAAGGGGGGACCCTTATGTGAAAAAAGTCGATGAGAGGAATGAAGTCAATTTCCCTTGGAAAGTGGCAAAACGTCGTTAATATAACCTAAAAACATATCAAAAGTGATTTCATGTCGAAAAAACATCATTTTGGGTCGAAATAAAATCCGGCAAAAGATAAGCCGTCGGCGGGATTCGAACCCTCGTCGACGATTGCGTGCTAGGATTTTCGAAAAAAAGTCATGGCGTGGTACCTCGGACCGAATCGGCATATTTTTTTCTGAATTCCTCGTATAATTTTACATAATATATCTTATTTCCAGGAGCAGCTAATCGTTGGAACATTACGAAAAAAATTTTTGAAAAAAATAAAAGCATTCAAATTTGACATTTTATCGATTTTTTCGAAAACCGAAATAGCTAGGATCACGAAAACTGGGGTATTTACATAATTTTTGATGCTCTATCGAATGGTGTATCACATGAGGGGCTAAAATGAAGATGAAAATTTTCGATATCAAAGATCAAAGATCAACTTTTGGGGCCAATTTTTTGGCTGAAGTGTATCCCACCCCTAGGGAGTACCCACAAAAAATTTCAGCTCGATTGGAGCATTTTGAGCTACTGTGCCACCCCCTCCCCCGCTCTTACGCAGACCGCGTTTTAAATACATTTATCTCACTTTTAATCGTATTTTGATGAAGGATTACATACCGCAACAAACGCCAGTTGATTGACAACCAGTACATTCCTTCGCTCGAGGACGTACTCATTTACTCGAAATTTAATCGATTGAGAAGTCTGAAATGTGTTGGTGAAAACAAAAAATACGCTTCAAAAAATGCGAAGGAACTCACTAAAAAAAGGTTGTGAACTGTTTCTGGGGCGAAGTCGATAATTTCCCATACAAGTTCGCGAGGCAGCCGTTCCAGCAGAGACAGGCTCTCCCCATCATTATTATTTGATGGATTTGCATTGATCTGATGAGCATCGCCGAGTTTGGCGCGTTTACGATCCGGTGAATTGTCCATTGCACTGGAAAATATTTCATTTTCATTATTTCTTTACTGATAATAACACGGATCAACAGAACACAGTTGCACAAAGCAAAAAAGGAGAATGGCAGACGCCTTTTTCATCTTTCAAAGAAAAGGGGGCGTGGCCACACTTACCCACTGGTGAGGCTGCGAAGGGTATCCCTAAGCATCATAGTTAGCGTGCGGGTATACCCAGAAGGCACCATCATATCACTTCTATTACTAGACCGAAATTCCACATTTGGGCAGAAATTTTTCACAAAATACTTTTCCACGCGCGATTGCGTGAATTACTCTCATTTTCGGAATGAACACTTCGCCAGGGCCGAATCGCTCCAAAGTCTCTTCTGGGATGGAGTTAGAATCGCTGTCGCCCCTCGAAAAACTGCCTGCCGAGCTTCTCACGGAAATCATCGACTATTGCATGGAGTCGATATTCAAACTCAGACAGGTTCGAACAAAATGCGAAGCAATTTGCTGTTCCAATGACATTTACGCTCAGCATTTCAGACTTCGCAAACTATGAAAGCCAAAGTGGACCAGTATGTCTGTGGTTGGTGTGCAAGGGTGGAGCGCACAGTGAAGGGCATTGATGATGAGCAGAGAACACTTTTCTATCTTCGCATATTTATCGAGTTTCCGCATTTTCAGTTTCCGATTATGATGCGCGTTGAGCGACGCCATCACTCTGGCGTACGTTATTATTGTTGCCCATTTTGTTGCGCCATTTGCGATTTTTCTTTACGCGTATCTCTTGCTCTAGAAATGAGAATGAGAATCGGGGGAAAACGAAACAATGCACAAATTGTTCTCAACTTCAAATTTGCGAAAATTGGTCATTACAGATTAATGTTCTGACTGGTAGAGAGTACAGGAGATTGCATTTCACAGTATGGAATGAGCAAGCACAAAGCAGTCCCGAATTGGAAACAGGCGAAATTGGACTAATAAAAGACAAGAAATCCGTTGAAAGCTCCGGAGATCTGGCAATAGCATTCGACTGGATATCAGATGAGTTACTGTGAGTGCAATCACATTGCTCTGTAATGAAACCTATTCCCCCGAACTTCTATCGTAAGAATCAACTGCTCAGCTTTGTCGATGTTTGCACATATCTTGATGATAACACGTTACATTCATAGATTTTGAATCATTGTGTTAAACTCGCGAGAAATTTGCGGTAAACTGAGTGAATTGCAGAGACAAGCTGACGTCTGCCGTTGCACTTCGCAAATTTGACGGGAGTTTGGAAATCATCGAAAATCCAGGCAAAAAATTCGATTAAAATAAAAACCTAAATTGCAGTTTTCAGTGGCTTTTCTTCTACTGTTATCATTGCACGTCAAAACCATGATTATCGAGCAAAAGATAGTGGACGGTGTTTCGCGCGACAAAAACTATTTTATCGGCCTTTGCGATATCAACTGGGAATGGCTCATTATCCGAATGCTCTCAACGAATTTGAACAAGCTTTTGATTGAGAACATCGCGTATGGAGGATATATGTCTAAAGAAAGTGCAGATGTACTAATAGAGGTGACCAATTTTCAAAAGAGGCTAAACACAGTACTCTAAACCAGGTAGCAAAGAGATCTCGATTAGGGCTATCAGGGGCTATTCTGTAGTCACAGCATTCTGACCCCCTTTGTTCTCTCCAGAAAAGGGTGAACAATGGGATTAAGATTTGAATTTTCCCGCCACACCGTAATCGAACAACAAATCGATATTCGAATATGAAATGTTCCTGAAACATATCCGGATTTAAACCGTTCAGAATGAGCATCGGGATAGGTTTCAGAAACGTTTCATATTTCAAGGTTGCAGTTTGACCGCAACCCCTTTCTGACGGTATAGAATGCTGTATAGTCTCGCGAATAGCCAAACTGAGAAACTTGTAATCATTCCTCAGCGTCTACCGCAATTGGGCAAGGAAATCTGGTTCGAGGCATCGTGCAAAGTAGGGTTGGTAAAGTCAAGCCGGGCTGGCCGGGCCACCGTCATTCAGGCTTGGCCCGGGCTCAAATATCGAGCCACTCGAAAAAGCCCCTAGCCCGGTCGGTGGCGTCGATTGCGAGAGTGAAGAGGCGGGCCGGCAATCGGGCCGCGGGCCACCGCCAGCCCGTCTCAGCCCGCCAGCCCGATTTCCGAAAACGGGCTGATATTGAGAGAGGGAGGCTCGCTCGAAAAAATCTCGCCAGCTCGCGCGATTCGCCCTGCTAGTGTAGTGGATGTGTTTTGGCCGCGTCAGTCAATCGACATGAGTTCGATTCCCGCTCATTGCTATTCTCTTTTGCTCGCTTCCTCTTACATTCTATGAATTGTCCTTTGCTTTGCTTTGTAAGAATGTCTCAATACACTCGTGTATACTTCGATACAACACTGAAAACATTGAATCAGAAGTGAAATAGCACCAAATATATAATTTATTTTAGTTTTTGCACAGTGAAAAGCATGCAGTGAGACATTCTGACAAAAGGAAATTCATAAAATGCTGAAGGAAGGAAGCAAAAGAAAATAGCAATGAGCGGGAATCGAACTCATGTCGATTGACTGACGCGGCCAAAACATATCCACTACACTAGCAGGGCGAATCGCTCGAGCTGGCGAGATTTTTTCGAGCGGGCCTCCCTCTCCCAGCCCGTTTTCGGAAATCGGGCTGGCGGGCTGAGACGGGCTGGCGGTGGCCCGCGGCCCGATTGCCAGCCCGCCTCTTCACTCTCGCAATCGACGCCACCGACCGGGCCGGCCAGCCCGGTCGAGTCAAATGCTCAATTTTAGAGACGGGCCACCGATCACCGGGCTGGCCCGGTTTTACCAACCCTAGTGCAAAGCCTACCCGGAAGGGCTCAACTATGAAAGCAATGGTCATGCCGTGGTCGGTGAGTGACAATCATGACGTAAATTTGATCAGATAACGAATTGAATGTCGCAATACTGATTTATTGCATTATTCTTTACATTAGCTTTCGCGTAAGATTTAACATAATAAGACTTCAAAAAAAGGTTCAGCTTCTTAAAATTATTACAAAAGAATTAGTATTAGGGTTAACCGTTCGGAAATCGGAAAGGCCGAAACTCAACTGTCAAAATCATTCTCTTTCCGGAATGTGATTCGTACAATGGAAATGGAGTTTCGGACAAAGGAATAGTTTCGGAAGAGTTTCGGAAAGTCCATTGTTCGACTCTCATTCCGGAAAGAGAGTGATTTTGCCAGTTGAGTTTCGGCCTTTCCGATTTCCGAACGGTTAACCCTAATTAGTATATTTTTAGCTGACCGCCCGGCAAGCAAATCTTACTGCGGAAAACTGAGAATAAAGCATTCTTCGAGGGAGGTCGAAAGCATCTGGGTGCCATATTCATCCGATTAACATCTTATTTCGAGATTATTTCCGTTCATTTTTTTCATATTTGTCTACATTTCTTTTCTTTGTCTTGCATGTTAGATAGTTGTTAGATATATACAATAATTTACAACATTGCATAAACACAATTCGTTGAGACAATGGATACGACTAGATTTCATATTATGAATAGTTCAGCATGTATTCACAGGCAAAAACATCTTTAGAATTCTCCTTATCTCTCCAGAAGCTACGGAGAAATCGCGGTGTGCCCCGCTCCCTCCCCTCTCCTCCAAATTTCTCTCTATTTCTTCTCTTCTTTCATTGACTGTCTTTTCCTTTGGTTATCGCCACTCTAGCAAGCAAAAGAATATAATTAGAGTTATCTTATTGGAATTGAGAGCTATTTGAACGTGATCTCTTATTTGAATTCCAATAACTATTGGAATTCAATTAGTGAGAACAAAGAACCGCTCTCGCCAATTCAACGTGTTGGATTGATAATTTCGCTTATTGGAAATCCGGAAAATTTTCCAATAAGAGAACTCTAATTATAATCGTTAAAGATAACGATACAGCGGAGCGAATACCTTACACTTAGACCTCGTCAATCAAATGATCCTTTTCTGCGCCAAACAACGACGAGTCAGTCACACTTTATCGAAAACTTTGACAGAGATCAGTCGATTGGTTCCAGATTACGGTCAGGGAGATGGGTTACGGTAGGTTACGGTAGGTCAATCAATCGATATCAATCGATAATCATGGGCTGCCAATCTTCTCCATCTTCTTGCGCAGACTCTCGGGCATGGCGGGAGGAGGAGGGCGGGGAAGGTGCATCGCCACCTGCGGGGAGAGATCAAAGATCAAACTCGAAACTAGACTCTAGTCCCGATAGCCCTCACCCATCAAAGACAGATCAAACTCGAGCCCCTTAGCCTTTAGCCTTCACACCAAATCATGCTGACTACACCGACAAAACTCGAGACTACACTCTAGTCCCGATAGCCCTGCCTCACCTTGAATCCATCGTAGATGAACCACTGCAGCGCGGAGATGGTGCCGATCATGATGATGCGGGGCGCGAGGCCGGCCCACAGACGACGGAACCCGAGCTGCTTGGCCACCTGAGCAGAGATCAGAGATCAAAGATCAATCCGAGACTACACTATAGTCCCGAGTTTACTCCATTCTACACTAATGAATGGTTGAAAATCGATGCAACAGTCAATTGTCCCGACTTGCTTAACCACAAGTTCAAACTTTTGGTCATGGTGCACTAATCAAGAAAAGCCTATATGAGAAATGAAATGCTTGACCAGATGATCAGCGATGGAGAGATCAACGATCAAAGATCAACTCGAGACTACACTCTAGTCCCGACTGCTCGCCTCACCTCCACAAATCCCTTGCCCGCGGCGTCCTTTCCGTTCAGCGCCGACACCACCACGTCGGCCGGGTGCGAGGCGATAGCGCATGCGATGCCTGGAAAGGAAAGATCAAAGATCAAAATATATAGATCAAAGATCAGCCCAGCCTGATACTGACCACATGCAAGGTTCTGATAAAGGCACCACACCGATCAAAGATCAATAACAGAGATCAAAGATCAATCCCCCTCACTTACCGGCAATGTACCCGGCGGCGAAGGTGATCGCGAGCTGCTCCGGCTTGCTGCAGTCGGCCTGAGATTGGGGAAAGAGATCAAAGATCAAAAATCAATAAGTTGTATCCTTATGCTCCGCACTCAACGTGCCTAAAGCCCTAGCTTTTGTCATCAAAAGATCCCATGCTCCCCCAGCAGATCAAAGATCATACCCATCCCATAAGATTAAAGTTCAGAGAGCAAAGATCATTTCCCTATCCCCTTCTCCTCTCACCTTCGGCTTGGGCACGACGTGTCGGTACAGCGCCTCGATCGTGCGCTCAAAGCACGCAAACTTGACCATCGTGTAGGGGACTTGTCGACCCCAGAGTGGAGGCAGACCCTGAAGAGGGTACGGTAAGTGATTGGGTTACGGTAGGTAATAGATGTGGTAGGAGTACGGTAGCTACAGTTCTCTAAAGAGTGTGAGGGGTCTGCCAGCCATACAGTGGAGGCAGACTGTGAAGAAGGAGACGGTAAGATTATAGTTGAGCATGGTTACGGTAGTTATCATAAGGGCTACTGTACCCTACAGTTGCAGAGGGTTACCGTACCCTACAGTACCTCATGGGATACGGTACCTAACAGTATCCAAAGATTTACGGTATCCTACAATATCCTAAGGGTTACGGTACTCTACTGAATCCCAACGCATGCGGTATCCTACAGTATCCTAAGGGCACAATATCCTACAGTACCCCTTCTTCGGGATACGGGATAGTACAGCACCCTACGTGCTACTCTACCTTGAAGAATCCGTGGGCGCCCTCGTTGCGGTAGATGAGCGGGGCGCACTCGCGGAAGGTGCGCGGATGCCCGACCGTCGTCTGCATTCGGACCTGCAAAGATCAAAGATCAGACCAGAGATCAAAGATCAAAGATCAAACCTTGGCCGCTTCGAAGGGCGCAAGTGGGAGGTCGGCGCACGCCTCGGCCGATGCCGCGGCCACCAGATAGAGGGCGGTTCTGAGATGGGGCAGAGGTGAAGATCAAAGATCAAGGACAATATAGCTTTTGAAGTACAGTAGCGATCGTAACCCGCTACCATATCCTACAGTAATGCACCACTGCAGGGATACTGTAGCTACCGTAAACACCAGGCCGAAAGAAGGGTTACGGTAGATGAAGTATCCCTACCGTATCCCTCGTTCCATCCTACCGTATACCTGTACTGGTAGGCGATCTCATCTCCGACGAGGTTCGCGTACAGCACCTTGAAGCCCTCGTAGAAGCCGAACTTGCCGAAGCCCTGAGTACGGTAGGATTGGGTACGGTAGCCTGCTTTCTTGATACGGTAGCTTAGCACCGCACCAGGATGCACTACCATGGTACCAGGATCCTGTAGCCTGGTACCGACATCTTGGCTCCGTGCCAGCCTCTCGATTACGGTATACCTGCATACTGTAGCCGGCTGCGGTAGGGAACCAGCCCTTGACGAGTCCGCGCGCGCCCTCATCGGCTACTGTAATGGGGTACGGTAACGATCGTGTTACGGTAGGCTGTCGAGGGTTACGGTAGTCTACCGTACTCCTTACCCGTCGTTCGGAAGCCGGACAGGATTGACGGGTACTTGGCCGGGTCGATCTGCAATAGGGGTACGGTATACGGTGGACCGGGGGAATCGGCAACTGATTTGTTTACAGTGCTCGTGCTCGTCATTTATCGACGCCAGGCAACTACGGTATCTGATCTAACCTTCCCTTCCTAACCCCCTAATCAATCTGACCCATCAAACGCCTTCGACAGATTACGGTTGTGGCCCAGCCTCAAATCATCAATTTGACCCGCCGAACACCCATCCCAGGTTACGGTAGTCGTTAGCCCAGCTTCTCAAATAATCTATTTGACCCGCCAAACCACTCGCGGGTTACGGTAGTCGATAGATCGGCCTCAAGCCATCGATCTGACCTGCCGAACCCATTCTGGGGTACGGTAGTCGATAGGTCGGGGGTGTGACAATTCGGCAACTGCATTACGGCAAACGACATTTCGGCAACTGACATTTCGGCAAACGACATTTCGGCAACTTGGCACAACTCGGTTGGAAACTGTCCTAGTACCATGGGGTGACATCATTGTGGTCACTATCAGTTACCCTATCATATCACTAATTTGATCTTTGATCTTTCGCCAGTCGACGACATTTCGGCAACTGTTCATAACTTTGCCCAAATTCATACTGGAGTGTCGTGGTTGGTACCGTTCGACTCCTACTGTCCTCCCCTATTCATTGGTGAACTGATCTTTGGTCTTTGAGCGCTCGACGACATTTCGGCAACTTGTTGTATTGTGTCTCTCACTCAACTTATTCTTACAATTGGGATATTATTCGATTCCTCCTGGCCCCCTTCACCCATATATCTGAGTTGATCTTTGATCTCTGAGCTTCCGACGACATTTCGGCAACTTTCTATATCGTGAATCTCGAACAACTTTTGCATGCAATTAGAATACTGTTCAATTGCTATTGACCTCCACTACCCATTTCCAGGTTGACCTTAGGTCTTTGAGCCTCAGACGACATTTCGGCAACTTGCTGTATTGTGGTCCCCAATCAACTTTTTTCGTGAAATTAATGTACTGTTCTAATCCTACTGACCTCCCCTACCCAGTGCTGAGATGATCTTTAATCTTTGAGCATCGCCGACATTTCGGCAACTTGTTGTATTGTGACTCTCAACCAACTTTTGCATGCAATTGAGTTATTGTTTTTTTCTGAGAAATAGGAAGATGAGATTACGAGGAGTAAAACAGTAATTTAATTTCACGAAAAAAGTTGATTGGGGACCACAATACAGCAAGTTGCCGAAATGTCGTCTGAGGCTCAAAGACCAAAGGTCAACCTGGAAATGGGTTGTGGAGGTCAGTAGCAATTGAACAGTATTCTAATTGCATGCAAAAGTTGTTCGAGATTCACGATATAGAAAGTTGCCGAAATGTCGTCGGAAGCTCAGAGATCAAAGATCAACTCAGATATATGGGTGAAGGGGGCCAGGAGGAATCGAATAATATCCCAATTGTAAGAATAAGTTGAGTGAGAGACACAATACAACAAGTTGCCGAAATGTCGTCGAGCGCTCAAAGACCAAAGATCAGTTCACCAATGAATAGGGGAGGACAGTAGGAGTCGAACGGTACCTACCACGACACTCCAGTATGAATTTGGGCAAAGTTATGAACAGTTGCCGAAATGTCGTCGACTGGCGAAAGATCAAAGATCAAATTAGTGATATGATAGGGTAACTGATAGTGACCACAATGATGTCACCCCATGGTCCTAGGACAATTTTCAACCGAGTTATGCCCAGTTGCCGAAATGTCGTTTGCCGAAATGCATTTGCCGAGATGTCGTTTGCCGAAAATGAAGTTGCCGAGTTGACACCCCCCCAATGGATCCTTCGGGTTTGTCAACGATGAACTCGTGTGAGATGTTGCCAGAGCGGAGAAGAGTTGCAATTATCTGATGAATCAAAGATGATTAACAGCTTCTTTAGGATCCTTCTCTACTCACTTCGAGACACCATCCAGGATACGGACAAACGATGGACGGACCGAACTGGGGATAACCTGGACATGAGCCATTGGCGTCGATACCGCCTGAATTATTCAGTTAATTGATGACGAAACTCAAGACATGGAAAAAACAATGTTACTAGGAGCGATGAGGATTCGGAGCTTATCCGCCAAGGGAGTCGAAACTGAAGTGGACGTCCCGTTGGAAGACATTTGGAGTTGAGTAAGGAGGAAATTGAAATGCACCGGAAAGTCGTATCTTGTTTCCATCTTAGGTGCGACTCATTGATCAACGCTCGCGAGTCCAGACAAACTCTCAACATGCCACTCACTCTTTCCATGCGCGGATCTGTGAGAGATAAAGCAAAGTGGGGAGTGCAAACTCACGATTTCCAGCCACTTAGCGTGATATAATTCCCGATTCTCGCATGCATAACAGAGACAAGGGAGCTGACCAGAAATCACAATATTTCGAAGGGACAATAATCCATGCAGCCAAGTCTATATTGGTTAGGGCACACGGCGTCTTCTGTTCTCGGACGAGACTTGAATGGGTTTTAAATAAGCAATTGAAGAGAAAATTGATGATAGCCCATCTGCAGTCAAATAATAATTCGAAACAATTTCACCATTTTTTTCATCTCCCTATGTCAACTGCAAATTCCCTTCTTCCTGCTTTCCTGAATCATGTTTTAATTTTTTTTTATTACAAATTGTTCCCCTGGTTATCATCGACATGACGAAGAATCTCCGACGAATGACTTTTGCAGTAAATCTTGCAAGTTCAGCCAGCACGGGTCTGCCTCTACTTTCAGCCACGAGTGTCATTTAAAGTTGCCGTTTAGTAGTTTCGGGAATAAGTATCGCTTGGACTCCGTTCAATCACACCCGACAAATTGCATGCTCTAGCTATGTGTGCTGATCACAGCCGCACTCTGTTTGTTTTTGGTTCTGTGATTCTATGTTAACATACTCTCTTTGTTTTGTTTGTTTTTGTGAGCAAGGAATGAAAATGGCGTCATTTCATTCCCTCGTCACTCTAATTGCTGAGAGAATAAGAGAAATGAAGAGACCGATTCTTCATCGTGACAGCCCCAATTCGTCTTTAATGATCCCAGTACACCTGCTTCATTGTTTTCGAGCCAATGATTCATACGAGCACACACGATCTTTAGCATTCCTACCATTTTGGATCGGATATATAAGGAGATGAGAATCCCTGAAGAACATTCGAAAGCTGCTTCTCACAATGAAAACTGCACTCTTCATCGTACTCTGCTCAGCTGCGTTGATTTCGGTGAGTCTGTGGGCATTCATGTACTATGTGGTCAGGAAGAAGAGAGCATAGGTTCTTTATTATGGCTATAATTTTTAAAAAATGAACTTAATCAATTAATTTCAGTGCCAGGACTCGCATTGGAGCCCTCGCTTCGGTGTGAACACGAATTCAGGCCAGCGACCGGTCTGGTCCGGCGGAGTCGACGCGAGCAAAACGTTCGTTCGTTTACGGATATCCCCTACATCTTATGTATATTAGTTTTTTTCTGTCACTAATACTAGAGCAACAGCTGCATACACGCTCAAGCAATTCACTTCAACAAAAGATATTTGCTTCTACTTTTCGCAATTTGAGCTTTAAAATATTCCTGTTCAACTTGAATGTTTCCTACAGGGTAGGAAGGACGACCTGGAACGGCGGAGTGACGCACACGACTGATTTTCGCAATGGAATGACTCAAATACGAGGAGGATTCGAGAAAGAGTAAGCAAATTTTCTCGTGGAACGTCGGGTTCTAAAGGAGATCCACGGCGATTCATATTTTCTTCGATTTTTCTACGATGGAAAGCTCTGATGGCACACTTTCAGAATTGGACAAAGGGGCGCTTCGTTATTTGGAGGCGCCAACGTCAACATCGACAATCACGGCCGTACGAGCCACGGTGCGAATGTTGGCCTGAAGATTCCGTTCAAATAAAAGCAAATTTTTGATTCGGATCAACTAATAACTAATAATGCATATCCTTAATAATATGTATGTGTAAAAAAAATAACTGTATCAATTCCGGCAGATAAACCATTTTGTACTTGCATCAATTGCCATCAACTATGAGTTTTTTATTGCAAAAGCCCCAGGGGACGAGAGTTTAATGTTTTCGATGACTCACGGCTAGCTAGCTGGCTCTGACCCCATCTCGCCCCTCTTCCCCTCATTTTTCTCTATTACAATCGTTCTGATCACTCTATTCTATATTTCTATATTTCTAAAAAAAGCTTGCTATTCCTTTGACCTATTGTCTTTTATAACTATTTCGAGAATCTATCCTAATCATTTCCCTAATCGTGTGAGTGATGTAGTCAGTAGTGAAATAATAGTATTCATTCCTCGATCGAAGTTCACGCAATCATTATTTTATGCAGATTTTTTCCGCTTTTTACTCGACACTAGATCTCCCTCTTTCACAGCTATCTTTCACTCTATCACAGCTCTTCATGCGACTCGGCCTAGTGTGTCTCCTCTCGATGCTTTTTCTTGCGAAAGAAACGTTCGCTGATGATTCACCGTCCAAGATAATTGAAACGATCACTACGAGTGGACAAACCGATGTGAGCTCATGCTGAAAATATATTAGATACTGGATCATAATCATTAATCGAACATCCAGGCTAGGTAGGCCAGTCAACGGCCTTCTTTGCATACTTGTATGTCGCTAGGATGCACTTTTTCAGACTCCTCGAATGGATACTGCAACAACACATGATGAATCTTCCACCGCCGCACCGATTGCAACAACCGCAAGTAATAGAAAATATTTGATTATTTGAGCCAAATCATGTGAATCATCCACATTTTCCAAAAATCCATTGCAGAAAATTCCCGATTTCAGCCGTGTGCAGTGATCAGCAGTTAAAGTGCGAAACTGGCGTGGCAAAGCATCTCGATACTCCCTGCATCCAACAACAAGATGTCTGTGACGGTGAATTCGAGTGTGAGGACAAGTCGGATGAGAAGGGCTGCGAAAGTTAGTTGCTCTTCCACCGATCCAATAAATATTGTAGTTATTCGGCTTTTCGAGAAGTGCGCCGAATTTTCGGTAGATCCGAAGATTGGGAGGCCAAAGCAGGGGTCAATGAAAAACTAATCGATTTTTTGAGAGGTTTCGTGCAGTTCCGGCAAGTTCTCCTGCCCGGATAAGGGAGGAAATTATACTATTTGCATGCCCAACTCGTGGAAGTGTGATGGAGATGTGGAGTGTCGGAATGGCGAAGATGAGGAGGGCTGTGATGGTAGGTAGATAATCGAAATATTGAAGTGCCTTAAATATC